>LBLO01000249.1:0-35528 GCA_004354395.1 Chondrostereum purpureum | reverse complement strand
CCTTGATATTTGACTGGGATATATATACACATCTAATGCCAACCTGGTGTCACAGACCAAGTCGTGACACCGGACCTGTCTCCGTATCTTGTTGTTATCAGGAGAGGAACATGCAGCATGGTCAGGCAACTTTTGCTGTGTCTCTATCTCTCTTGGGTGCATGTTGCTGAAGATTTGGAGAAACTACAGATTCAAAAGCTCGAAAACATCGCAGCCAAGGGTGCCCAGGTTGCATTCATTTATAAGTATGCCCTATCACCGTCCCATCCTGTTTGTTCCTTTTTTCTAATTAAGTCTACTAGCAATCGTGATGGTTTATCCACTGTTTCCACAGAGGGATTTAACGCGAGTATGATTACGGCAGCAGACGGAGAATGGGTGAGTCTAGACCGGATAACCGTATAGACAACCACTAAGCCCATCACATTAGCTTGTTCGCCAATTCGTCGCTGGGGCTCCTGTCACCATTTCTTTCCCTCGGCCTAGCGAGCCAACTGAGTTCTCCGACCCTACGGGAGGACTTGTGTCATGGTACTCTTCTTATGGACCTACCAACGACTTTTACGCCAAAGTGAGAAGCGTTTATTTTGCCTTCGGCCCAACAGTCTTAAACCTTTTTCAGCCTGCTATCACTGCCCCGGGGGCTAATGTTCTTTCCACCATTCCTACCACCCTGGGAACCTATGGCTACATGTCAGGGACATCTATGTCTACACCTTATTTGGCTGGTGTTGCGGCATTGCTGCTATCAGTCAAGGGGAAGACTCCCGAAGTGGCCCGTGCTGCTYGCAATATCTTCGAAACCACTGCACAGAAGATACGTTCAAGCAATAGCAATGGCAGTCCATTCGAGACTGTTGCACGACAAGGAGCGGGCTTGATTGACGCTTACAAGGCGATCATGGGAGAAACCACTGTGAGCCTGGTGAACTGATTCTCAATGATACTGCGCATTATATGGGAGAGTGAGCATTAGTTCTTGTCGCGACAAGCTGTAGACTGATCTGTGTCATCGTAGGCAACAATTTACAGTCGTCAATAACGGGGACAGCGAGAAGACATACACGTTGAGCCATGTTTCTGCTGGGACTGCACAGACCATTCGTCCGGTAAGATATTTGACATAGTTTCTGTTGTTTGTTTGCTAATTACATTACCAGAACTCCATCTTACCTGCGCTCGGCCCGGTCCCTCTCACCACTTCATTGGCTTCAGTCTCTTTCAACACCAACTCATTCACGCTCGCTGCTGGTGCTTCGCAAATCATCACCGTTACTATTACCCCTCCCACTGGCGAAGATCCTGCGAGGTTGCCAGTATTTTCTGGGTGGATTGATGTCACGTCGGGGAATGACCGCACTCAGGTGATGTATCTCGGCCTCGCAGCTGCACTCATCGACAAACAAGTGCTCGACGATACGGACACCGTGATGGGATTCAAAGTCCCCAGCTTGCAGACATCAGCTGGTGATGTTCAGACAGGACCGAGGAACTATACGTTCGTCAATGGCTCGTATCCGCAACTTGTGTATAGGTTATTTTGCACCAAGACTTTCACCTCGGCCGTATTTCTGACCCCCTCCCTGTTCTAGACTAGCATTTGGAACACCACTGTTGTCTATTGACCTCGTTGATTCCGATGTGACCCTCGAATCTATCCAATCCATCGTAAATCCTCCTACAGTGGGTGCTTTGCTTGCTGATAAGAATAAACAATGGTGGCCCAGAAACAATGAGGTTTGGTTTTCGTCACTTTTGAAAAAGGAAAGTCTAGTGCTCACTTACCTTTTTTNGGCCCAGCTCAATGCCCAAGCGAATATGCAGAGCTTGGACAGCCCACAATTCGCCAACGGCACCCGAATACCGAACGGAGACTACAAGATATTGATGAGGGCTTTGCGGGTGACCGGAGATCTGAAGAACAGCTCGCACTATGAGACATATCTAAGCCCAGTGTTTGGAGTGCAAGTGGCATGAGAGTGTATTGTGGTTTATTTTATATTCATTGTGTCTATCGGTACATGTTTTCGTGTCTGGATACATGGCCCAGTGGGGTAACAGGTTCTCCAAATTCAGAAAATATTGTTCTGTGCGATGAGAGAGACAAACCGAAGGTAATACTCGCAGCACATAGTTTCCAAACTATGTAAAGCACTGTGGAACAACAGTAGCAGATCCGCGCTATGGATGATCCTAAGATCTGCAATTCCTGGGTGGCAGCGCGTGCCGGGACTGGCTTTCGACTGCTTGACGCGACGATAGCAGATCGAGGGTATGCTCGAAAAGTATGGGCTGGGATTGAATGCACGGATAGGACCCTATAGTTTGCGATCCCAAGTCTGTATGTAGCTTATTCAGAGAAGTCGATGTTCGCTGACATCGACATGAACCAGACCTAAACCCATCGTACTATACACCAAGTATGCACATACTGCTACAAACTAATTATAGAAATAGCTGCCTTGGAATATCATCTTTAGATTGGGGGATAATGCAAATAGAAGTGCAAGTGAAAACAAGACAGGAGAACAACATATTTCGTGCGTGTACGGTGTTGATATGCTTTGCTGGAGCGGGGGCAGCCAAGAGGAGGAGGAGGAGGAGAGGAGTTCAATTTACCGGACAGCATGGGGGTGCTACTACTGTGCTACTAAGTAGGAGGGCTTGTCTTTTCGCACTAGCTAAGAATTTGTCATCGCAGAAGCTGTGGCGTAAACCTCGAATCAAACGAATACCGGGCAAACAAACCAGAGCTCCACTACCTGCGCAGAAAGTTGATAAGAAACATCATTCAGTAGTTATGCAAATACTCCTGGCAATTCGGAGCCGTGTGTGTTCCATATATTTGTGCTATCACGTCTTGGAGAGACTTCTCCCGGGTATTAGGTATGGATATTGATGTCTATTTTCAGACAGAAAAAGTAGATCTCACCCCATTGGAATCCGAACGAGCCAAGATTGCAGAGTGTCGAATTGTTCGACTGGTTAGTTTTAGGATTCCATAATTTCTGATTTCATAATCATAGCAATTTCTCGAAATCTCATCTATGAGTCGTTTGATTTCCATCTAGCACCCACAACGTATAGGCTATTATACCTTCTCAAAGGTACAAGATATATATAGGTACATAGTATGACCACTGTCCCRTCACAGCGAAGGTCTTCTTGGTTAGAGTGAAGAGATTGCCGAGGTCTAGGTAATTGACATCGCAACAATTATGACATCCCTGGGCTCTGGTTCCAACTACCAAGGCAATTGATGAGTAAAGCCTCAGATAGGTGCCAGGCATTTCATGCACCTCATGTGCAAATGGATACACGAAACGATTCRATGTGTTTAGATCATCGTATAGAACCCTCAGGCCTCAGGGCTGAGGGGATGTGCGGTAAAAAGTACCGAGATAGTAACACCACCTCTTTCCTAAACTGCCGTGCTTCACGTTAATTTGACAAGTAATAAGAACTTGGGTGTTCGTAAAACTTGGATTTTTCGCGAGCTATTCCCTAGTCATTCTGAGATTGCATTGCAATCTTGTCAATGGCCGCATTTGCGAGGCCAGCAAGCATCGCTTCTTGAGGTCTCCTCCAGGGCCGCCCATCTACTATCACTGGTGCCGAGTTTGAAAGCCGGTGGGAGTTTGAAAATGCCAAATAAATTGGCTTCTCATTGTTGTTCTGCCCACCTAATGTTCGGAATAGTGTGTTACAGTGGTCTGAATGTTGGTTCAAATTTTTGTTTGAGGAAAAACGATGAAGAACTCGCTCTATGACACCAAAATAGTGTGAATTTTGTGTATAGTGTGTTTAGTTTGTCTAATATAAGCGCAATTGCCCTAATAAAATTTCACAATACGCTTTACACGTACTAAATTGTATTCTGCATATCAGTTGGGGAGCGGTCAAGGCCAGAGGATGAACAGAAAGGCTTTCAACAGATGCGTGACGATGAGGTTACTTCCAATTCAGGCGGAGCTTTAACTACCGTTGAATGACACCGTTTCCCATCAATCCGACCCCACTGCCGAACTCAGAATCTGCGCTGGGCACCACACGGCACTGTGACACATTGTGACTGATGGCACGAAATGGCGGGTATTCTGACCTCACGAATCGGCATGAGTTTCTTTAATGTATTCACACAACTTTCCTTCATTTTGACTGGACAGTATTCAAGATAATAAGCTAAAGTACCTATTCTATGAGCTCCGAGGGCAACAATTGACTGAATATCATGTTTCCGAACCCATTTTCAAAAAGTTTTTAAANCTCCNACCCAATGATAGTATACCATGCTCATGACTCATCTTGGTATTGTGAGCCGGTGGTCATCTCCGCCGCTAGTCATGGTGGTGATGCAAGTACAGCGGCGGCCTCTGCCGTCGTGTTCTATGTGGCTCTCATATTTAAAGGGCCAGGGATGAACACGTATGCTCTACATCTACAGTCTACTGCGTCATGTCTTCTTCTCTTCTAAAAGCTTACATCGACGACAAGGGAACACACTATGCCTACAACGATAGTGGTGCTGTAGAGGGCTCCCAGGACTACACAACTATTCTGTTTTTTCATGGAGCTGTGATGAATGGAGGTATGCCAAAATAAATATCACTTTCTTCCAACTCATGAGTGACTGCTCCTTGAAGGTGGGAATCGGAGGCTCCTACCCCTTGCGAGCAAATTCAACTTGCGCATCATTAGCTTCAATCGTAGAGGGTTCTTGGGCTCTTCTCCTCATAGTGAAAAGGAGATAGATGATGTTCAGAATGGCCGTGAAGAATTTCTGAAACTCCTCGCTCGTGATATGTCCAATATTCTTGTTTGGGCTATCAAAAACTTGGAGGTTCGACCAGTTTCATCAGATGGAAAATCAGGAGGAATCGTCTTGCAAGGACATTCGATTGCTGGTGGGACAGTTTTGTCCATTCTGGGTCAACCCGATGCCATGCCCGAGGGGGCGTACGACATCATTGAACCCTACTTCCGCAAGGTCATTCTTTATGGCGAGTCGTTCAGTTTTGCGGAGAGGGTCTTTCATCTCATTGATGTTTTATTAGACTGTCCGTACATCGTTTTTGGTACGGTTGCTCCTGACGCAGCTGCAAATTGGCCGATGCCTCAACTCACTGAGGATGCGGAAAGCGTTAAAGCGTTCAATTTATGGGTCAGCAGCTACTACAACCACCCCGACATCGCGTCACGTACGATCGAAGGTCTCGATTACAGAAGTCCTTACGGAGAGGTGCTTTCCAACGCAGACGTGGCTGAAGGGAGTAGAAGCACGGATGTACAAGCAGAAGTTAGCCGACGCATAGACCTGTGCCTCTCAGGACCTTATGAGAAGGTCAGAGCCGCCTTGGAAGAGCAGACTAGGAAGGCTCTATTTGACGAAGAACGTACATCGAACTTCTTCCCGCGAGTTGGGGTGGTATACCAGTCGTGTTTGCGGTCGCCCTACATACTCGTGTGGGCATATTTTGAGCTGGAGAGAAAGTTGAAGAGTCAAATTAGTCTGGGAAAAGGCACGCGAGCATTATCATTTGTGGAGTTGACAGGTGCAAATCACGTTGTAAGCGACCAGTCTTCTACGGTTCCCCAATTATGTTGCTTACCGCTATTGAACAGCCACACATGAATGACCCAGAGCAGCTGCTCCGGGCAACACAGGATGCGCTCAGGATGTAGCTGATTTAACTCGGTATGTGTTTCCTCCATGGAACTTGGGTAACTGTCAGTCAGAAAACCAGTATCCGTGTGTAAATTTGTATAGCATAATATTCGACGAAACATGATTGATGTACTTGATACCACGTAACGATTATTGGATAACAAGGAAAACCAATTTTCAAAGTGTGACAGTGTCGCCAACACCATCTTCCGACTGTAAGATCCGTTGCACAAATAACTCCCAGCCTTGATCACTAAACAACAGGGTTGAGCACATATTTCTTTGGAACAGTAGCGAAAAGGACATACGTCTGTAGCATCATGTCATCGGTTTCTACGCTAGTTGGTGGCCCTTGGCCTTCCTGTTGTGCAGGTACTATCGTTGGGCCCTCGTATGACCAACCGGGAAAGGTATTCACATGAGCTTCTAGAAGGTTGTTGAGGGAATCCTCCCCGGAGGCATCAGTATTAGCTTGGGTTGCAAGTAGTGGGGTTTCAAGGTACACAGAGGACACCGAAGATATATAATCTAACTGTTCACGGGGGACAGGAGGGAATTCCGGATAGGCAGAGAAGCTGTGTCCATGAATGAGCTGCGAAAGAAGGTGTCTGGAATGTATAAGTTTTTATCGAAGACGATAATGGGATAGACACCATGCGCATGTTTCGAACTACTGCTGCATCTGGAATACGAAAATGAATGGATCGCTCTTCCAACTTTCAATGTACTGAAACCTACCGATGTTCTGATATCTTTAGATAGTCCAGACATTTTGCAGAGTCATGGAAATCCTCTGGTTTCTCACGTCCTTTCTTGCGTAATTCGTAAGTGTTGAGTGCAAGTAAAACGCCAGATATGAAAGCAGCCATCTAGTAGTCGTGTCGCTATTAAGTCCTTCTTGCGAAAGGAATGTTAAGTTACCGAGGATATGGTGTTTATCGGCGTTTTTCGTCTAATTTGCGCCTCCAAAACATGCGTACATGCCCTAGAAAGCTCAAATAACAGAATTTATAACGAAAGAAACCTTTCTGACCTTGCTGCATTAGTGCACATGATTCGAGAAGTAGATCCTTGTAGGGAATCTCTTTGCATGAACGGTCGGTGGATCTGCACCCTGAGGATATAGTACAAGCAGTATAATGTTGCAGACTGGTCAAAGAAAACCTTGTCCTCGCGGTTTGGATCCCAACGCACTAGAAGAAGATTTTACATTTAGCCTCTAGGAAAACGTAGCAGAGAATAAACAGACGATGCTCAGGAACATCATCCATCCACTGGTTTAACAAAGAGTCAAGACCAGAAAGCTCCTTCTGCTCCCAGTCGTCACCAACAAATCCCTGCTGAAGCCTACCCTTTCTGAGGGAGTAGAATGCTCGTAAGGTGAGCCCGAGGATTTGAACTAGAGTAATGTGACAATTGAAAAATGCAACTAGGGAGGGCTGTCCGCTGGGCTGCTTCATAATAAGACCTTCCCCTGCTTCCCCATCGGTGAGGAAATCATCATCACATTCTAATGCAGGCTCCAAGTCGTATCTGTTGATGATTACAATCTGGAAAGAATATCAAATGAATACCGACGCACTCATCATCGCGTAATAGAGACGGTCTGCCAAAGAATGCGCAAAACCGCCGGTCCATCCCAATTAGCGTCCTGACAAACATGAGGCATCCGAATCCTCGCAATGTTCAAGTTGACGAACCAAAATACGCGTTTACCTACCTCCTCTTCTAAGGTCCAGGTATGGCCCCGTGGTTTTCGCCGGTGGTATCCTAATTCGACACAATATTGGATAGCCGTACAGATCCTAGGCCATGCTGCGGTAGTAGGAGCAGCTGTTCCGGTGAGATAGATTGCGGAAACCTAAAGAACAATCAGTCCCAGAAACATTTACTCTGTCTACGGGATGAAAAGCTCACGGTGTAGAACTGGACTTCTTCTAGCCTTGGGTTATCAAACATACTCCTTTTAAAGTGCAAAACCTGCTCGAACCAAGTCCATCCAGCAGATTGCGGTGAATGCAGGTCTGCTAATACACTTGGATTATCCGAGTATCGGGAACCAAGCGCACACACAGAAAGTAATAGGGTCCCGAAGATAGTATCTACGAGATGTCGTCCTGACTTTACAGCAGAGATGAACGAAGTTTTATGAAGGATAGGACATAGGTAGTTCATGTTTGAGAAGAATAGGTCGATCAGAGAGTACAACAGGTCATTGTGGGGGAAAAAATAATGAGGCATAAACTGGGATAATGCAGCTTCCTCCCACTGGAATGCGAGGTATCAACACGGAAATTGGAGAGAAGTGTAAATACGTACGGATCTCATATCCCATGACTCATGTGAGCTCTGTAACATTTCATTCATTGAACTTTCTTCGATATCTCCCTTGGCTTTCAAGGCTTTTTTCATTAAACCCATGCTACTTGAGGCCCCAAAGAATCGTTGCCCAACTGAAGTGATGGTCATATCATGTATTTGTTCATTCGACTCGAAGTCGTCCAGCTCGTCTTCCTCATGATGTGCAACTCTCTGGCACATATCGACAGCTGGTATATTTCCAAGTGGGCAAGGTCTGCGTGATTCTTCCGCTGGTGAAAGAGGAGGGCCTGATGATCCTGATACATCTTTATCTACAAGTACCTGCACTTCCGGAGAGAGCCTGCTCAACACTTTCTCAAGTTTGAACAGACGGGTCTCTAGTGCGTTCATATAACTAGGATAATGGAGTCAGTACAGCTGCGCACTACTGTGGACGAAACGTTACATTGTTGAGCGTCCATGTCGCTAGATAACCGTTTCAACGTGAATCTTCCTTGGTTAAGGGATGTAGAGTTTTTCATACCAAGATTTGTTGCTCGTATGTGCACTGCAATTTACGGTGGATACAATTCGAGCATACATTGTTCGCCTTCTTTATGCCATCGCCTGACAATAGTCCATTTCGCATTGGATTAACTCAAACTTATGGTTACATATCTGTACGCACATCTTACTATCAAACAGTCAGATAGCCCCTGTTCGGAAAGTGAGAGACCACCGGAACTCACTTTTACGTCGCCTACAATAATCGCATGCGCCCTGAACGGATTGCATAGGAGGGGAGCGTTGGACTCTTTGATACGGATTTTGGCAAGTTACTTTGCAAATTCGGTTCAGATGAATTTGGCCCGGGTACGGGTCCAGGATCATCTGATCCGGATCCGTGGCGCCACAAGAAACGCCTCACCATCTCACAGTGCAGGAATCATCAGCACATAGTTATCCTTATTCATAGATTCAACTGTTCTCACAGCGATATATCTTGCTGGGGGAAATGCGGACGTCAAAATTGCACCCCATCAGGCCAAACTCCCTTCACATAGGGCATAAAATGGCGTTCATCTATCTTGAGGATACATAGAGATAAATGAGTCAAAAGTTTCCCAATAGACAAATCTTCTAACTATGTAAATCTCTGGTATAATAGTATTCAGTTACCATGGACCGTTGGAACAATGTTCCATAGACAAAGGGACATAAGGCAACAGATAAGCAATATGGTATTACGGTGGCAGTAGCACCGATGAGAAGAGAATACAAGAAAGCAAATAATGGAGCAAGGTGAAAATATGATAGCAGTATGAAGATTCTACACCCACAAAGAACTCACGTTCAGTTCACGAACTTTCAAACGGGACTCGCTCCATGGTCATGGTGACCACTAAGAGTGCTTTGTCTTTCTTTCATCCCATAAGACTCGGTTTGGGCCAAGGCGCCTGTCACTGAACTGGACCTGGCATAAGGAAATATCTCCGTTCGGAGGCCAACATAGTCGTAGGCAAACTCTCCCATGTCCGAATCGTCGATACCGTTGATTTCGACGCGTTCACTGACGCGTAGGCGAAGGCCAGGAATAAAGTGCATGATCCAAAGGATGATGCTCTGACAGCAAGGTGTCATTTAAATATTAAAGAGGACAGAAAACGTACAGTCATAACGAACGAGTAGCCCAAGCCAGCTGCAGAGTCTGCAATATGCCAAGCAAGCTGGACGTAGTGGTGGTCCAACCAACCTCCAGGGATATCTGTAAATCCGTCGAATGCTGCAACACTTTTCTGGGCAAACAGAGCTGTAAGGATGTTGCCGACGATGCCTCCAACGGCATGGGATGCAAAAACCTGCATGGACGGCAAGACAATTCTTTAGTGAGTGAACCTGCTAATGAGAGATGCACTATGACGCACGTCAAGAGAGTCATCGTAACCGATTAAGAATTTGAGCTGGGTGGCAAAGTTACAGATAGTACCAGCCATAAAACCGAAAAGAACAGCGGCAGCTAAGGATAATAATCGGTGAGTACAACCTGAAGAACCAAGGAAAATAACGAACGACATACGCGCGCCGACAAACCCCGAGCCAGGTGTTATCGCGACCAAACCGGCGATGGCTCCAGAGCAGAAACCCACAGCGGACCATTTCCTTTCGATACGATAATCCTACCCATTGTCATGTCAATATATAATAGACTTCTTCTAGGCTCAATAGACTCACCCAAAGCATCCATGTCAAGCCAGAGACGCTTGCAGAAAGGTTGGTGACAATGCATGCTTGAGCGGCCCTCAAGTTGGCTGCCAAAGCACTCCCGCCATTAAACCCGAACCAACCGAACCAGAGAAGGAGAGTTCCCAGGACAACGTAAGTGGTGTTGTGGGGTTTATACGCTAGAGCTTCCGTGCCATATCCACGTCGTTTACCCAAGTACACTGAAATAGCTAGTGCGGCGGTACCAGAGGAGATATGGACGGGTGTGCCACCTGCGAAGTCGAGGCCACCGAGAACGAAAGACCATCCGTTCGCATTCCATGTCCAACATGCGATGGGGTCGTATACGAGAGTAGACCAAGCGAAGACAAATACGAGGATGGGACCGAGATGGGCTCGATCAGCGAACCCCCCAAGTGCAAGCATGGGGCTAGAGGACACTTGTCAGATATCAAGCAGGACGAAGGTGACTTGACATACGTAATGCATGCGAACATAAGTTGGTATACACAGAACACAATGGAGGGTATTTTTTGACTTCCAATGGATGGTTTTTCGAGAACACCTTTGAGCCCGAAGTATTCTGGGAAGAAACACGATTAGTCTACGAGGACCCTGGATTCTGCATTACTGTAAATTGGAGAGGGGCTGGCTGTACTGTAGACGCGCTATATCCGCTGCCCAGAAATTTATTTGGTGCTAGAACGAGGGCAACAGATACCCGCCCGAATCGTCCATCGAGCGGGAATCAAGGGACGGAAACTCACGAAGGTCGCCAATGAAGGCACTGCCAGTCTCACTGAAAGTCAACGAGAATCCCCAGAAGAACCACTGTTACATGTTTCAGCGACAGGACACTAATTTCGTGTGTTCGAGTTAACATACCTGGAAAGAAACAACGGCAATAGTCATCATGCTCAGATAAATCATTGAGAGAGCGTTTTTGCGTCTGTTCGGACACGTCAGAAGTGATACAGGGAAATATACGACATCGACATACCGCAGTAAACCAGAATAGAAGTAACCAACGCCGGGGACCATGATCCAGACGAGAGCAGTACACGCGAGCACCCATGCAATGTCTCCCGGGTTGTAGACGACAGGCTCACCGGTAGACGGGTCTGTCCAATTTAAAGAGCCAGCTGTAAAAGTGACGATAAGCACTTTCTTTCTCCCCACGAAATCGGCACCAAAAGAAAGGGGAACAGCCGTGTTAAAGAATGAACTTACACTGGTCGTATTCGATGTTGACCATCTTCGCTACTATGGTCGTTTGCACCTTTGGTCAGTGTAGGAAGGGGGTGTATGAAGGATAAGGAAGAGTTTGAGCTCAAACTCAATATAGCAAGTATATATAACATCTTCCCAAGCGGACGGTGGCACAGTCCCACAGACATCTGATCACTAAATGATGATGATAGGCTTCTGCCAGTTCCCTGGCAAGAAACCGAGAGCATCACAGCGTTCCGGTGGACCAAGATTAGCGTAATAAAAGCCCCTCATTTTTGCAAAGATCATGACCTGGAGGATGTGCGTTCCATAAATGAGATGATCACAAAAGTAAAAGTCTAGGGACCACGGTCAGATCCACTTTGCGGCTTTGCCACGTGGACACAGAATGTCCATATTTGGAATAGGGGCGTGCACAACGAGAATCTTGGAATTTTGAAAAATAAATACATATGAAAGCCACATGCACCATAGGAACTGATACAAGAAGTCTAGAGTCGTTTCATCACACGGTTGTAGCAAGCTCTTCTAGTCCCAGCTCTGGAGCGTCGGTTACTAACTCCAATTCTCGGAGACCAAATGTGGGCGCGTAGATAAGGCCCCAGATGTCTCAATTCTACAGGAACCCAGAGGAACTTCCACAACTATAATGTCTTGGTTTCTATGAAATGGCTTCTTTTATTTCTCCCGTCTTCTCAACGTCCGGGTGCCTTCGTCGTGTTTTTCCTCAAGAAATGGAATGCAACTCGCCCAGACTCTGTGGCTCAGGCTCGTCAAGGCCTCAAAATGCCCAGCTAGTTATCCGGACCCTGGAATATTGCTCATAACCAAGCTGGTCGACGCTTCTTCAACTTCAACAGACTGTGGCGTTTCGAAGATCCTTCATCACCGCGGAATCATCGTCGCTGACCATGTTATCACCCCCTCACACGATGGTACCTCCCATCCTCGTCCATCTATTACACCATGACTTGTGCCTCTGTCCCCAGAACCTAAAACTCTAGAGGACTTCCCCGTGCATGACGGATTCGTCAAACCTGAACACCATCGTCCTGCACTTGCTCGATGGTGTCGAAAGACGAGCGTCCTATGCTCAAAACGGTAGGTTCCCGAAGATGCTTGATGAAGGAGAGATAACAAACTATTAGCGAGGCGGCTGTTACGCGTGAGACTTGCGACCGGTTCCGCCACTATCAGAAAATATATATGAAGCCAATTTCGGGGTCAAAATTTCGTGCGCAGGACGTCGATGTCTGCTTCAGGGTGTGCGCCCAAAGGCAGTTTGCTCGTTAATTACTCACGGTTGAATATATTCTGAGTACATTTTAATCCTCTTCCAGTTCGAGCGCTCAGCTGGGTGTCAAGATGAGCGACGGCTGAACGGAATCAGACCTTCAACAAGTGTTTTTGATCAGGAACAAAGTTTCATCGCTCTGTTTTTTTTTTCGATTGGAAAGACGAGAAGCTTCTCGCTGCCCTCGACAATTGTAGACAATTCCCGATGACTCTGCGATCTAGGATGGGCAAAATAGAAAATGTGAATACATATATTGTGAGTCTGGCCATTGAACTGCGCAAGTCGTGTGCGGCGCTTCGGATTGATATGAGCWGAATCCCGACGATAATTCCTCAGGCCTCAGGGCCTCACGCATAAGTTCACAGACCAAGAACGAAAAATGATGGACAGTTGGTGGAAAGTTGAGATGTTGTTCGAATTCTATGTAGTAGATCAAGGAAGGTAGAAATTGCCCTGATGGGGAAGCCCAAGAGAAAAGAAGGAACATGTGTCGGCTACTGCTTTTGGTCCGTATCGTCCGGATAGTGCCGAGCGGAAGGCATATGTAATGTAGATTGGAGGGCCTGTAGGCTTTAGCATCCTTTCTCATTCTATCTCTAAACCACACTTTCGTGTTCTTGACTGTCTGGTGCATCTGCCCTCTATTTTTGACGAGGAGTAGCTGGGCATGAGAGTAGGGGATTGAGATTTACTGGAAGCACTCAAGTACGTCGCGTTTTGATATGATCTCTTTAGCACATAGGACTGAATGTCGCATGAACGTCTAGGGATAGATCATAGTCGTTGAACTGGATTACCGTCGAGATATCTCAATGTCGTCCAGGACAGCCGCGGGACGAAACCGTCTGCACAGTGCAGCCCCTTCGAGTACGCCCACAGCCAAGTACCCGACGGTCCTCCAAGGACAACAGATGCCGGCGCGTACGTTGGCACACAATCCCTATCCATCACCTCCTTCAGACTTTCGTTCTCTCCCTGATCCACACTCAGCGCCGGGTAACGTCCAGTCATATGACGAGGAATACTACTTTCGAGGAGCTAATGCTTTTGGGGGTGGCGAGTTTGAATCTTTTCACCCGCCCCAGGCACATGACAGTCGATCCCGATCATATTCGCCCGCTCCCGCCATCAGGTCGGCATCTGTTTCTGCGACGCCGTATCGGCAGAGTCCAGGTGTGCAGTATTCGCCTGACACGCCTTCTAGTAGCACAGCGGCGTTGAGAAGATATGGCACCGTTTCCCCGGTGCCACTCTCGCCCGCCCCAGCCTATCCTATGCCGAGTAGACCCCAGCATCACGCCGCATCAGCGACAACAATGTTGCGTTCTCGTTCTCCTGGTACGGCTGCATCGTTTAGCMCAAGTCCTTATCCCACATCAAATCCAAGGGGTTCTGCTGGACGGAGTCCCCCGGAGACGGACGTTTCAAATACCAATGGTAGTCCCCGATATCTAACCCAGCATCACAAAGTCCCACCGACGAGTACATATCAGAGAGGTGTGGATTCATCCACAAAACCTACATCCAGCGCTGGTAATTTCGCGCCATCATTGCTCTTCTCCCCGCCAGAAGCCTTGGCACATATTCCAGCTCAGCAGGCTCATAGCCGGATGTTATCTTCTCCACACGGACCTCCTCCACCTCCAAACCTTAGCACCCATCCGTCGCGTAACCTGGAACCCTCACTTCCCAGAAGACACACACCCTCACCTCTCAAGCTCTCTCCGGCTTCTTCTATCTACGAACAGCCAGAGAGATCAGGTTCCTCCTTC
This sequence comes from Chondrostereum purpureum, assembly GCA_004354395.1. NCBI lineage: Eukaryota > Fungi > Basidiomycota > Agaricomycetes > Agaricales > Cyphellaceae > Chondrostereum > Chondrostereum purpureum. The sequence goes on along the minus strand of LBLO01000249.1, from coordinate 21,040 downwards.
GACGCTGCCTCTCTGATCTCCAGTGCCGGAAGTGGAACTGGTTATTCCCAGGCTAACACAACACCGTCTATCTTCTCCTCGTCCTCGGATTCATCACGGAGTGAAAAGAGAAAGAAGGGCGATCCTGGTTTCGTCTTTCCCTCCTCTCGATCCAGAGCTGTCCCAACGTCAAACAGCACACCGAGGTTGAAGTTCAAGCGAAAACGAAAGGGTGACCTCAAGGTAGGAACGCTGGCAAGTCCATCCAACCTCAGCCAGTACGTCGATGACCACAGGAGCCCCGGGNCTGGTGCATCAATTATCTCACCATCTTCGACGTCCTCAAGTTCTACCAGGTCGCCGACGGTGCTTTCTAATCCAAACACAGCTTCACTGATACCAGCGAAATCACCTGTGCCCACTATTTCATCTACATCAGCGCCGTCGAAGCCGCTGTCCAAAAAAGATCCTGGCTTTGTCTACCCATCGTCGAGGTCTCGTGCGCAGCCCAAGGTCAAGAGCCCTAAGAAGGATGGCTACCCTCCTACTGTATCGTCGAGCGACTCCTCGAGCCGAGGAACGACGAAGTTCATGGGGATCACCTTGAATAAGAGAAAGAAGAAGAATAAGGACAGTGTTGTTGAGGTCGTGGAAGTCATTTCACCCCCCCCTCTGCCTACCTTTGTCTCTTCTCGGCCTCATGAACTGGCACCAACCCCACCTCCAGAGACAGTAAGAAGACCAAGGAACGACAGCAACGCAAATTATCAAGAGGGATATATCGTAGACGAAGAAGAACGATATCGCAACCACCATCACAGTTCTCCAAGCCCGCCACAACCTCAATCTAAAATCGGCCAATATCCTTTGGATCCATATGACTCTAGCTTGCTCGATAGGTGATTTCCCCTTTCTCTGTGCCTTTTGTACTATCACTCTATTTACACTTCGCAACACAGCGACCGACAAACAAGTGAACTCTTGAAACGTCTCAACGCGTCGGGAACTCCTTCATTCCACCACTACGGAAACAGTCCTCCGTCCGCCGTATTGGATCTTGGCTGTGGGCAAGGTTTCTGGGTTCTCGAAGCTGCGATAGCATGGAAAGGTTATGGCACACGTGTTACTGGTTTTGATATGGTGGACGTTACGAAGAATCTGAGACCGGTGGCCGTGCGACATGGTGTGGGAGATCATATCAATTTTGTCAAGGGAAACTTGTAAGTTATTTCCTTCTCTTGTGTCTACGAATGATCTCCGAGCTTTACCATATGACAGCCTCAAAAAGCATCTGCCATTCCCAAGCGAGCACTTTGATCTTGTCAGGATTTCGTGTCTGACCTTTGCCATCTCCTACGATAGGTGGGAGTTTGTGCTGAAGGAGGCGTGTCGAGTCTTGGCTGTTGGTGGACGTCTCGAACTTATCGACGATCACGTCTTCTTTCCTTATGGGAAACCTGCTTTACCGTCATCGCCAGAGAGCTGTGGGTCTACCCGGATGGAAGTTCCCAGCCCATCATCCCCTCTTAGTACTCGGGAAGAAGACGTGTACGCACTTTATCGAGTGGATGAGGACGAAGATGAACAATCGGATACAGCGACACTAGGAGGTGGATTCCGTCCGTCTACTGCTTCGTCATCGAACACCAATATTCCACGGTACCGCCAAAGTACGATATCCACACCTTCGTCACTTTCTGTCTCGATGATCGCATCTCCCGAACCTGATCTCTGGACAGAGAGCGCATCGTCGAGCATGGATTTGGAATTGTTATTCCAGAACATGCTAAACATGAAATATGGTATACATTTATGTCCAAGCGAATTTTTGATCGACTCGCTGTCCCAAATATTTGGATATTCGAGGGAGATGAACACAATGCATCTTACGCTTGCACCGCCAGATCCAGACACTTTGGAGAAAGCCGGTGTGAATGTCGGGTTGGGTAGCAGTTTCGTCCATCCTGCGGCCCCGATCCCATTCTCGGTCGAGAAGGCGGAGCAGGAACCAGACGCGATGGATTTAAATCCACTGTTACATAGTCCTGGGTTGATTTTGTGGCCAAGCTCGTTCATACCAATGTCATCGCCGGAAGTAGAGGCACATGTCTTGAGGCATCCAAAATTGCTGCTATCGCTCAAAAGCGCATTAGTTGAATATGCCGCGGAGATTGGGAAGGACGACGATGATATCGAAGACGGCGCCGTGATGGAGGCACTATGGGAATATGAAGGGTTAGCACAGGCCATTCCAAATGTTGTCAGTCCTTACTAACGTGTTACATTTCAGGTTCCTTCAGCAACGCTTCAATCCTCCACCAGTCCCCGGTTCTTTTGACCTGCGTGGTCAGTCTGTAGCATCGACTTCTTCTAGCGCTGCTCCGGAATCGGAGCCAAAGGCCCACAGTAATGCCTCCGATGAATCTGTTGGGAGTCGCGCCTCCGTAGTTTCCGTTTCGTCGATTTCTTCAGACAGTCAGCAAGCGATGTGGGACTATCAGTTGTGAGTCTTCAAATTTATGTCTGCCGTATACTCCCTGCTTATGGCTGGACTTAATCCTAGTGATCTTCGACATCACTTTGGCTGGTCTCTCGAAGATCAAGAACTCGAAGGCGAGCTCCTGGGACACCTCGAGCTACTACACCTATTATTCATCAGCCTCAGCCACGACGGGATGCACCGATATCTCCTGTACCATCAACTCAACCTCCAAGCTTTGTGTCCTCGAGACCGACCAGTGTAGCACCTCCGTCGTACTCTCGGGCAGAGCCCACCCATGTCAGGACTTTCCATGTGTATGAGGCGATTAAAATGGACGAGGGTGTGCTTGGTACTGCCGTGTGATTGACTGATTGTTATTCTTTATTTTCTACCTATTCTTGTTGTTTTATCATTTGTATCCGCAACTCACCGACTATCAATGTTTTCCCTCAAATTTAGGCATACATTATGTGAAATTTTTATGTTTAAAAACATTTTGTGGTACTTAGCAATGAGAGATCTCGAATACTATCACATATTACATAAGCCAACTACGAAAGTCCATCACGACTGCTCTGTTGTGTGAAGGGCCACAATTTATGATGGGGCATGGGCATGACGGTTAGAAGGACTACTTGCCTGAGTACCAAGAGCCGGCGATACATGTATAAGATATCGGCGAGAAACAGACACTGGAAATCACCGCGCCGACACTACTTATCCCACACTCCCTGAAGTCATGGGAGTCGCACATGGATTGCAAAGTCACACATACATCGAGGTGATAACGGGATGGTCTCTGTGTGAGATTAATTCTTCCATCTGTAGAAGAAGCAGTGAGCACAGGAAGATCCGAGGAATAAGCAAATAAACTTGCATCTTCACTGTTTTATCTCTGCCTCCGCTAACGACCTTATCAGCAACAAAGTCCACGCAGTACACTTCATCGGTGTGCCCTGGAAGGTCGGTTTTAATTTTGTACGTTTTTAGATCCCATATCTAGATGAAGCTCAGCGTTAGCATCAGAAAACGCTTTGCGAAAGCACAGGTGTACCTTGACAGTACTGTCTTTGCTGGCACTAACGAGGAGACGACTATCTGCGCTCCACGCTAGACGATAGACAGGACCAATGTGACCACGCAATGTGGCAACGAACTTGCCGGTTTTGCCTTCCCAAACTCGTACACTGCTGTCCCAACCAGCGCTGGCAGCCCATCTGCCATCAGGAGAAAAAGCGACGTGGGAGACTTGGCGCTGGTGGCCGGTTAAGCGTGCCAGGGGTTTTGATTTTGAGGAAGGCGACCAGAGGAAGAGTGTGTGATCATCTGAGCCCGAAATGAGGAGTTCAGGAGTTGTAGATAAGATGTTCTGGTAGCGCTTCAAAGCTAGTTGTTGGGCTTTATGAAGCTGTTAGTGAACATATGTTTATAAGAGAATGCGCCCTACCTTCTTCATCAGAGCTGGGTCGCTTGCCATGGTGGTCGAAAGGTCCAGTACGGAGAACGAAGTCTGTGTTGAGGGCAAGAGTGGTTACCNAGTGTGCGTGGTCCTTAAGGGTTTGTAGAGGTCTGCCACTTGTTGCGTCCCATACTCTTACAGTCCGATCGCTCGACGCAGTGTATAATACGCCGCCGTCCACCCCACCCCATTTCACTACATTCACAGAAGCGGTATGTCCACCCAATGCGTACTCTAATCGACGTGTGTTTGTTGACCATACGCGAACAGTCCCATCCTTTGAAGAGGATGCGAGTCGTGGATTTGAAGCATTTCTTAAAGCAGTCGAGTTAGCTTCCTATCAGATCAAACGGATATTATACGTACAAATGGATAGGCTCCCAGGAAAGAGAGGTCACCCATTTTGTGTGGCCCTTCATAGCGTCTCCGAGTGGCTTTCCAGTCTTAGGATCCCAAAGCCGAACGTGACCGTCATGACCACCGGTAGCGACTTTTCTCTCCATCGCTTCCCACTCGACACAGAGGACCCAGCCTTTATGGCCAGAAAGCGTATGCGATGGTGTTTCTGTGTTTAAGTCCCATAGACGAGCATTCGTGTCTCCAGATCCTGTAGCTAAGAAGTTGCCAGTAGGGGAGAATGATGCACAGAGAATCGGTGAAGAGTGCCCGGAAAGAGTCGAAGAACATCTTGTTGCAGGTCTAACACGGAAGACACTTTGTGGAGAGCATCGTACAACAAAGACATCTTCAGTTGTAAATGGGTTTGTCGGGTTTTCTAAGACATCCTCTTCTATAGATTTTGATATCACAATTCTAGTTGGTGCACCAGGAGTTTGCTCTGCTTGCGGCAACTCGATATGGAATTGGAATGGAACTGGATCATCATCCTATAAGCAGTCTAATTAACACAAGAAATAAAAAGTAACTCTGTCTGGCTTCCAGGGGATCGGTCTGGAATCATTTTTGTCGAAAAGCATAATCAACTATCTGAATAGATCGTACCCATTGTAGGATCCCCCTGGACGACCAGACAAGATCGAACAGAACTCTATGCACCTGAGTGTTTAATTTGTTGACTAGGACTTGCAATCCGTCCCGGGATACATTAGCTGGTAAGCTGACTGCAGGAGCAAGGGGTGTTCCATCATCTTCAGAYACGAATTGTACTAGAATATTCGGGGAAGTTTTCGGAGCTTCAGGCTCAGGTTCAGGGATACCGTGGTAGACCTTTTGTCGTTTCGGGGGTGGTAAAAGCGTAGCCATAGTCGAATTTATAAGAAATCGTTAGATGAACGTCAGGAGGGAAGCGTAAAAATGAATTCAAGATTTTTTGATGGCACGTGGGTCCGCCCTTCGTGGGCGGTAAATATCCGTTTTAGGCAGTCACCGCCTGCCATGACGAGAGAAGAGACAAAATGGCTCTGTCATGCCTTCCAGATTCAGTTTGCGAGTTCTCATCTCTGTTATACCTTTGTATATAAGCCTCGTGATTGTTTTCTTTCCCTATCAACTTTCAAATCTGTCTTCCCTTCTGCGACTAGCTAAAGCCAACCTTCGCGCTCAAGCTCTTTCCAAGACACCCTCTATATTTGCAGCGTTATCCACCAATACTATGTCGCCGAACAAGATTATCCCCCGCCCCAGCGATGAACGTGGAAATGCAGACCACGGTTGGTTGAAGACCTTCCACACATTCTCGTTTGCCATGTACTTAAACTTCTGCATGTTCATCAATACTTTCATACTGACACGTATCTGGAACAGGTACCAAGATTATCAACACGACTCGTTTGGCTGCCTTCGGGTCATCAATGAAGATCGTGTTGCCCCTCGTACTGGATTCGGAACTCACTCTCATAGAGAGTTCGAGATCTTCTCATACGTTGTTGCAGGAGAGTTAGAACAGTAAGTTGGCGTCTACTAACACAGATACCTGTAGCTGACTACTTTCGGCTTCCAGTAAAGACTCTATGGGGAATGTGGAAATCCTCAAACGAGGCGATCTCCAACTGACCTCCGCTGGGACGGGCATCTCGCACTCTGAGAAAGCTCATGGGTCTAAGGAAGTCCACTTCCTCCAAATCTGGTCTGTTCCATCTGTCCCTCGGCTACAGCCCAAATACTTTACTCGCCACTTCTCTGACGAAGAGAAGAAGAACCAGTGGGTACGAGTAGTGGCCCCTGTGGATGACGAAGGCGTCTTGAACAATCGAAAAGGGAGTGGCCCCGCCCCCGTACAAAGCCCCCTGACGCTTTACGCCACCCTTATTTCTCCCGGAAAAAGTTTGTCGCAGACCATCAAGGGAAGTAAGGGATACTTTCATGTAATCCAGACGTCTGGATACAATCCCGGCAAAGCTAATGGAGCGGCTGTAAACCTTGAGGGTCAGACGTACAAGGAGGGTGACGGAGCGTACATCGTGGTGGGTGAGGGAAAAGGAATTCATATTGAGAACGCCGGTGACACAGTCGCGGAAGTGTTGTTGTTTGATATAGCATAGTGGAATCTCTGGTGTATTGGAATAAACTATTTTTCATATACGATAGCGATAGTGATATAGACTACATATACCACTTTCAACGCTCCTCCAACAATATACTTCCCACCTCACATCGATGTTTGAGTTTGAGGAAAGGAAAAGCCCACCACACCCAATGTGCTTCATTGCAGTCTGAAAGGATTGTTACGAATCCAATTACAGTCAAGTGCATTCTGAACCTATCGAAAATCACACTATCTATGTGGATGTTCCATATGCATGATGATATGGAATAGTAGCCAATGGATTGGATGACTTTGCTGGCAGAAGCAAACTCTCCAAGCCATTTAATTAGAAAGTTGAGATAACACAGAGAACCTACAGGTCAGATCAACTGAGTTTGAAGGCAAAACGAGCACCATACGGGAAGCAATGGTGAGGCAAATCGTGAATGTCAGCACAGGCACAAGAATTATTGGTTTGTTAATACGAGATGAGCAGACCTAATAGACCATTAACCAGAATGTTCTGATAGAAATTATTGGACTTTTATTTTTGTACTAGTTATTGAAAGAAAGACTGCATGTTGAGAGGAAGTTAGATAGTGGCGCTGTCAAATCGGTTTGGCCAACAGAATTGCCGACGGCCCGACGCCTGAGCCTTGGTCTTTCTCTTCCACCATCATGCCCTCGTTGTCTTCGAAAAGTCCATCGATATCTAATAATCTGCCTGTTTCTTCCCAAGCATTCATTTAGAAGGGATTGCGACCTCAAATATTACGAGGTCATACTTTTCATTCAAATATAAATTGTTGGAGAAGAATCCTAGAAGCCGCCCTTTATCTGCGCTACATGAGAGTATAGGTAAATCCCAGCCTTCAGCTGAGTGGATATCTCGGACCTTGTGGGTACATATATTGAATCAACTCGGCTCCAACACAGTTCAAACCGTATAAGACGAGGAACCGTACCAAAGCATGGTAGACAAGTATCATGGCGTTGCTCCCTCTCGTCTCTCTTTTCACTTCAGCTTTCTTGCTGTACCGCTTCTACCTACACTGTAGAATTCGACTGCCCCCTGGACCCCGTGGCTACCCTATTGTTGGCAATATCTATGATATTCCAGCAAAACAAGAATGGGTATGGTATCGAGACCTCTCTAGGACTTACGGTACTTGTCATCCTTTGGTTGCTGCACTCTACTTCATGCTTGATGTAGGGTCCGATATCGTGTCTTTGAAACTTTTTGGGACGCCATTCATCATCCTGAACTCTTCAGAAGCAGTTACAGACCTATTTGACAAACGATCACTCAATTATTCAGACAAGTGGGAGGCTAGTCCAATCGCATGTTTCCTGGGTTAACCTCCTCTTGAATAGGCCTCGCTTCCCAATGCTTAATGAACTGTATGCGTCCTTTTGATATAGTTTCCCATGACGTTGCCTAAGAAACATCTTTAGTGTGGGATACAGTTGGCATTTTGCGTTCATGAGATATGGAGAAGTTTGGAAAGGTAGGGTGCCCCTCGTGTTCTAGGGCTTGCTGACTCTTCTATCTGAGGACAGCTCATCGGGCGTTCTTCAAGAAAGTGTTCCAACCACCGGCTTCACTTGAATACTATCCCCAAATACAGGACGCTTCTCGAGGGCTACTCCGTAGGTTGCTTTCGTCTCCTGAGGACTTCAACGCGCATTTGAGACAGTGGGTTTCTCGATCAGAATCCATTCAACTATCAGTATGATGCTACTTATCGCATTCCATTAGTATGGCTGGGACTATCATTCTCTCGGTCGCATACGGTATTATTCCTCAGGCAATGAACGACCCTTACATCGGCATCTCGGAGCGCTCCTTACAGGGAATGGCTGCAACTGCTAGAGTAGGAGCGTTCCTCGTGGATTATCTCCCATGGCTTCAATATATCCCTGGTGATTGGGGCTACAAGAAGAAGGCTCGTTTCTGGGGAGAAAGTGTCACAGCTATGCCACAGGTCACCTTGGATTTCGTGAAGAAGTCAATGGTGAGTGATGCAATTAGTCGTATACCTGATGCTTGGCTGACATTCTTGCATAACAACAGAGCGATGGGACCGCCAGGCCATCCATCGCCTCACGAAGCCTACAAGAAATGCAAGATGAAGAGGACATGACACCCGAGAAAGAACAAGTGATGACTAACGTACTTGCCACGATGTACGCCGCTGGAGCTGATACCGTTAGTGATTTGAACCTCCATCAGGTTCAAGTATTGACGAATCAAAATCAGACTGTATCGGCACTGGGAACCTTTATTCTCGCCATGACCCTCAATCCAGAGGCTCAGAAGAAGGGCCAAGCAGCCATAGATCAAGCCACTGGAAAGGATCGCCTTCCAGAGTTTTCAGACCTTGAAGCTATCCCGTATCTTGAGGCTATAGTCAACGAAGTGCTGCGTTGGAAACCAGTGACACCGCTGGGTAAGTTCGGGTGATTCTACATCCAGGCTAGTCAACCATGCTCATACATATCCCAGCTGTTGTTCATTCGACCATTGATCATGACACATACAAAGGTTATGACATTCCTGCAGGGTCCCTTGTTGCCGGAAACTCCTGGTATGCCCACCGGCTCCACGCGTGAGGAGTTACAGCTATGCTCAAAGATGTTCCAGGGCGATTCTGCATGACGAGAATACTTACGGGGTCAATCCAGAGGTTTTCAACCCGGATCGTTTCCTCAATTCCGACGGAACCCTCAATCCAGAAGTCCCTCATCCGGATGTCGCTTTTGGCTATGGTAGACGTGTCTGTGCAGGTCAGGATGCTGCAGAGGCATCCATTAAAATCACCGTTGCGTCGATTCTCGCGACGTTTGATATCACCCCTGTAAAGGATGAGAAAGGGATACCAATCTTACCCTCCGCGGAATACACGTCCGGGATGCTCTGGTCAGTTCATTTTATTCGTTCACTGGTCAGGTTACCAACAGTCCTCCTCGGATATAATGTAGCTATCCACTTCCATTCCGCTGCAACATCACACCACGTAGCAAGGACATGGAAGACCTTGTGTCCGCAAGCTCTTAAGGTAGGAAGTTTACATCGGCATCGGGAGGGATCGTAAGAGCAATCAAAATGTAAAGCGCTGAAGAACGTGTATTAGTTATAACTCAGGCACTCAGCAGGGTTTGACTCGGATTGTGCCGGTCCATGCAACTATTCTTGCCTCAGCTATCTATCGAGCACGATCGAACCTTGCCTCCAACCCACAGTTTATATGTTGGGATACTAGCCCATTACTACCTCTGGTCGTTACACGTATAAGAAAGTAGGGCCTTCACAAGTTGGACTGGGGTTTGTTCTCCTCAAAGTTCGGGCCTCATTGGCAAAGCAATGTTCTCCTAATGGTAGAAACATCGAACGAGCACACGCAGCTTTGCTGCAATCTTCATCGGCCCCTCTTCCCTGACCCTGGCAAAGTTAGATTGCAGGGATGCCGTTATGTATCACCAGGCATTATCAAAAAAGGAATAGGAAGTCTGAACGGAGTTCCCAGACATTCTCCTGGGCCACCTATCTTTTCCAGAGATCAACTTCGAAAAAAAGGTAGCCAGGCCTCATGKAAATTATTGGATGCCGCAGGAGTGCAAAACCTTTCCTGGCAAGTTGCTTCGTTGTCTACATCCAAACTATTTATCATGTGTATTTTTCGGACTTCTTCTAAGGGTGATATTTAAGCCAGTTTCTGTCCTGGCTCCTTTCTTCCACAAGTTTGTCGACCACCCCGACCACCATGGACATTTTGATACCAATTCTCCTCTGTGCAGTTGCGTGCGTGTTTATACGATTGTACCGAAATGCCTCTCGTCTACCTCTTCCTCCGGGACCCAGGCGTCTTCCTGTCCTGGGAAACATGCTTGACATACCGCCAGAGAAGGAATGGGAGTGGTACAGGGAGCTATCTATGCGATACGGTTTAATGTTTTCCGTCGTTCTTTTCGTCCAAAGTGGCTGACACCATTTGAAATGTACAGAGTCACCGATTGTCTCGCTCGACATAATGGGGGCATCCGTCGTCATACTTAATAGCTTCCACGTTGCAGAGGAATTGTTCATCAAGCGTTCAAGTATCTACTCTGACAGGTGAAGATTCATTGAGCTGTGTTATGCATCTCGTCTAATCATCGAAAAGGCCAAATTACACGTTCTTCAACAAGATGTAAGGCTCCTATTCTTCAGTAGATTACTGACAGAGTTTGTGTTATTATAGCGTTGGATGGGCATGGCACTTTGCCATGATGCGTCCTAATGCATCATGGAAATGTGAGCTGGCTCTGGTCTATGTTTGAGTACACTTGATCTGGAAATCTTTCAATAGTGCACCGTGGCCTGTTCATGAAAAAGCTTCAAAGCTCTGCACTTGTTGAGTATCAGCCCCAAATGTTACACGCCACTCGAGGATTTCTACAAAATACTCTGGCAACCCCTGACGCCTTCGTTGCACACCTACGGCAGTAAATTATTATTCTCCTTAAATTGTGCCGTCGTTCACATTTTTTCTACTTCAGCATGGCCGGAGCGACAAACCTCTCTATAGCATACGGAATAATACCACGTCCTAGGGATGATCCATTCGTTAAGCTTTCAGAACGTGCCCTCCAAAGTGCTGTTGAGGTGGCAAATCCGGCAGCCTTCCTTGTGGAATATTTCCCCTGGCTAGATTCCATACCTGTGGACCTCGGTTATAAACGAAAGGGCCGATTATGGAGAAAATACGTAGAAGGAATGCATGAAACGCCATTTGCCTATGCAAAAAAGTTGATGGTACGTTTTGAGACCATTGAATCCATGCAACACACACTCATATCTTGTAGGATGAAGGGCGTGCTCTGCCCTCGATTGCCACAAACACTCTCCAAGAACTGCAGAATCAGGGCACATTCACACCGGAAAATGAACGGCTCATTAGTGAAATTCTAGGGTCAATCTATGCTGCAGGCTCAGACACTGTATGTTGATTTCACTATCCTTGTGGTACGAGTCTAAGTGGAAGTTGGTCTTCAGACGGTATCGATGCTCGAAACATTCATACTAGCCATGGTACTCTACCCCGATGTACAACGCAAGGCGCAAGAGGCGNTAGATGCCGCGGTCGGTTATACACGCCTGCCAGATTTTACTGACATGAAGAGAATCCCATATATTAATGCCATCGTCTTGGAGTGCCTCCGCTGGAGGCCCGTGGTTCCTTTGGGTTAGTCCTGTATATGCGTTGGTGCACAACACTTATTCCTTTGCAGCGTTACCCCATGCCACCTCTGTTGAAGACGTGTACCAAGGATATCGCATTCCATCCCGAGCCACCGTTATTGGCAATGCCTGGTCAGCACAGTTTAAAAGGTCCATGTAACTTATTAACAACACCGTTAGGGCCATGTTACATGACACCCAAGTTTATGGTCCAGACGTCGACAGTTTCAGGCCTGAGAGATTCATCAAGGATGGCACTATAGATACTAGCATCCCCACTCTGAATGTCGCATTCGGCTTTGGCCGTCGAATCTGTGCTGGACAGAAAATGGCAGAAATGTCGATGTGGATTGCCGTCGTCTCTATCTTGGCGGCATTTGACATCACAAAGGCTAAAGATGAGAATGGCGATGACATTGTTCCAGCTGGTGAATATATCTACGGTTTGATATGGTACGCTTCATAATATTCACTTGCTATTCGTCAAGCTGTGGGTGCTGATATCACCTTCACTTGCAGCCATCCGAAGCCATTTAACTGTGAAATTCGCCCTCGTAATGCCGCTACTGCAGATCTAATTAACCAGAAAAAGTAGTGGGTTTAACATTTTGAGACGAAGTTCAACCCCATAGTAACTTTTCACGTTGTCTTCTTCTTGGTACATATATCTACATAGTACGTAGCAATGGCCGATCGAGAATGGTCAGGTTCTAGTTTGGATAACCCTCGTCATGCGCGAACTCAACGTCATATAAAAATGGTTACAATCTTGAAGCCTACGTGTGTAGGGGAACTTGTTCCTTGAAGGGGTCAGGTGCTTTCATGAGTAGGACCTGAAGGCCTGAAGGTCAGGATTACATTGGCCCTTTGGACAAAGTTTAGTACATTGTGTCAAAAATSGATACGGATATCGATTTCACAATTTACATTGGTAATACATAATTCCAGCCCAACACCCTTAATCCCCAGTAACCCTAGGCTTCTTGGTGAGAGGCTCGCTTTCTTCATCTCCCTTGGAGACAGAACACGACCCCCTAGTTGATATTATTTCAGAGTCATCAACACTTCGGTCCCTCTTGCTGCCACTACTACGGCTTAGGATCGCTGCCGACGGAGTGGACTTCCCGGCCCATTTTCGGGGAACACGATCCTTAGGCCCTGAAGAAGACCACTCCACCACGGGAAAGGAGAGGATTGTATCCCATTTTTCCAACACAGTTTTGTGACTGTACAGGGTGAGCGGCTTCAAAATATCATCAGAGATCTCGGTGGAGAACACATCAAAGTGCTGATACCACTTGTCGAGTATCTCCAACACTATCATGGTCCACGACGTGAGAGGCTTATTATCAGTAAATGTGAAAGTTTCTCCCAGGGTACCAGCAGGCGAGGCCCATAGTTCACGCTTGCCTTGGCCACCCTTTGCACCCCCTCCAGGAAGCTCACTGATCGCGTCGAATATATCGTGCATGACGACCGCTAGATCGGAATCCGGGATGGTGCTGCCAAGATAGCGAAGACCCACATAAAGAACTACCCAAATAAAGGATTCTAGATCGTCGTGGAGGGTGTGCAGTTTGGACGACTTCCTCAGTAAACTGTACGATAAGAACTGCCAGGTTCCCTGTTGAAAGAAAAATCAGCCACTGTACCAGAAGATCAATCTGGACATGCGAGTCTACCGTTCTGACAGGTTGCCTTGGTCCTTGCGAGGATGACGCTGTTCTGCGAGCAAGATCCCAGTCATTCAACATCGCTTTTCGAACACCGTTAGCATCGACGATCATGATATTTCCCTCGCTTATATCTCGATGTAGAATCCCTAGCTTAAGGGCCTGCTCGTGAGCTAAGAGGAGAGATTTAGAGATTTAGAAAACTAGAAATCAGAAGGAGATTTGTAGGACCTACCCACAAGAGCTTCTCGGCTTCGTAAAAGTAGATCTCGAGCGGATGTGAAAGTGCGCAGCGGCTTCCCTACCTCCTTCACTAGGAACCGCTGGTGTTTGCGAATAGGTAGCTCGGCAATGAAACCTGTTCCCCTACAGCGCCAGACACTCTGCGAGTATTTATGGTGGGATGTGTCCTGGCNTGGCAGTTCACCCCCGCACACAAGAGTTGGAACATGGGGCACCTTGCCATCGTTCAAATCTTTGATAATCACATATTCCGGGTCCAATCGCAAATCTCGCCAGTTGTCCTTTAGAAACATCACCGTCTTTGACTTGATGTCGTATACCGGCCAGCCCTTGGTGGCTCGACCGTGAACATGACATGTCTCCCGCAGAGGCTTCCAAGCGAGAACATCTCTCGAAATCCCAGTTTGGGTATCGGGGACCGTGATCTTGACCCAATCTCGTTCAAGATTAAACTCTTTGACGTATGGTTCTAGCAAAGGCTGCGCAGCCTTTATTTCGTCAGCATTGGGCTCAGAGATAGTGTCGTCGTAACCCTGCTGAGAAGACTCCATCCGGGAGAAATTGTATAGGAACTTCACCAAAACTTGAGAGTCCTCTTTGTAGAATAACGCACGCGACACAACCGTGGCTGCTCTATCAAAACGAAGCAGGCGGGCAGACGCTTTTCCTAGATAGAGGAGGAAGATATGGGTGCGATGCTGTCGACTCATCGCTTCCGATGCGTACAAAGCAAGTTGTCCTCTGGTCAATTTGGAAGATTGTGTCGAAGGAAGGAAGTCGACATAGTCGTCTGGGGCGGCAAAGTCTGGTTCGGAAGCTGCTTCGGGGTCTTTGAAGGGTTCAGAGCTCAGCTTGTGCTTGACTTCTGTGATCACGTTTATTCTGTCGAATTGAGTTGGATACTTATCCAAATCTTTCACGTCCCCGTAAATGCCCCCATCGGGAGACAGTGCCCCTGGAGACCTAGGGTCTTTGTGCTCTCTCCCTCTAACAAAGCTCATGTTAGGCATCAAGAACCGAGCCGCGACAATCTAGGAATGAAGGACCTGTAATAGCAAACGTGTAATATTCGTCATGAAGAACATACAAATTGTTGTGCAATGTCATCTTCATTCTTTGCTCCTTTCCCAACATCCTTGAAAAGGTCCAGCGCGCCCGTGTATGGTGTGGTGGGGTCAGGSCAGAATTCTGACAAGAATAGTGGCCCGGGCATGGGACCAACCCATTGTCCCTCAGCAGTCATCTCGCGATTCAAAGCCTCTTGTTGGTCCTTGCTAGTTTTGTACTTCGCGTCATACGGGAGTGACGTTGTGACGCTGCGTTTTGGAGGGGTAGAGGTCAGAGAGGGCATGGTAGTAAGTAAGATGATTCCCACCTGCCAGAATCGATGTAACTTCAATCTTATGTATATCTTCACCAACGCACGATCATGAACGTGTAAGTTAGAAGTTCGAAAGGCTACTGTATTGATCGGCAATTGACGCCGATATCCTTCTATATGGAGTAAAATAGCCATCTGTGGCGCACCGAAATGTACTTATTGTTCTTTAGGTATATACTAGTAGGATATCATATAGTAACATAGTCCCCTCGCACTTTCACGCTGCAGACGACTTCGTTGACTTCTTCACTAAGAAGAATCAGGATTCCCTCGACGATCTGAGATTCAACATAATAGGGAAGAAGGTGTCGGACTGGTAGGACACGTTTTGTAAAACAAGTTGATGTTYAGAACGACTTGGATATGTTATRGAAGATAACGATCTATCGATGGACTAGTAACACTCAAACAGCTTTTGCTCTATTACAAGTTCAATACAGATAGATTATCCTCTGCATCATCCTTAGTGGATCGATGGTGTTCTGCAGCTGCAAGCAAACGATTCAGAGTCGAGTGAGTCGACCATGCAAGGCCAACGTACGCGTTCACCATTTGTCTGATACCAAGGATACCGGAGAAAAAATAATGTATCATTGAAATAAAGTAGAGTGTGTAGCATTTTGAGACGGAGTTCCCCACGGTAACATTTCACACCATATTCTCCTTCCTATATATCTGTTTCGTATATCATTCTTCAAAGCCAATGTTCCAGTACTTAGCAATGTCCGATCGTCGAGGATGGCCAGGTTCCTTCATTATTTTCCCTAGAGACAGAACACGATACACTAGATGATATCATCAGCACTTAGATCTTGCTGCCACTAGTTTTAACGCCGTCTACGGAGGAACACGATCCTTAGGCCCTGAAAAGACCACTCGTGTAAAATCGTGTCCCATTTTTCCAAGAAGACATCATCAGATATCTCGGTGGAGAAAACATCAAACACTTGATACCACTTCTCGAATTTCTCTAGCATCGTCAGTTGATTGTCAGGGTCCACGACGCGAGAGGGTCATTACCAGTGAATGTAAAAATTTCCCCCAGGGTACCAGCAGGGGATGCCCACAGCTCACGCTTGCCTTGGCCGCCCTTGGCACCCCCTCCAGGAAGCTCACTGATCGCGTCGAATATATCGTGCATGACGGCAGCTAGATCGGAATCCGGGATGGTGAAGACCCACATAAAGAACCACTGGCAAGTCGGTGGTTTGTACTTCGTGTCATACGGGGGGGGATCCTCGGGTAGGCTTCAGAGAAGATACGATGGCAAGCAAGACAATCTCCACCTGATAGAAGTGTAAATACTTTAGTCTTATGTATACACGACCATGAAGGTATAAGCCAAGTAGGGCTGGGGCTGCCGAGAAACTTCCACTATGTAATCATCGTGACACGTGGTGGGTGACTACATGCCCTCATAGAGTCATACTTTTACCCTATTTCACACCTCAGAGGGCGAGCAGAGGGTGAGGGACGTCGTGAAATGGGCAGCCGTTCGACTATCACTAATTGTGTTCTTATTTCTGTGGTCCTTGTTCTAAAGTTTTGCAAGCAAGCTCAACCGCAATCCTCAACTAATCACCGTTCACTAATTTTCTACTAGATTTGAAGGATGTCCCCTCGAACTTGGAGGTGATAGTTGGTCTTTCATAACCTCGTATAGATACAGCGGTTTTTTTTCACGGAGAGGGTATGGTCACGAGGCTGGAATCCTCGTTAATTTAAGCTGCGAATACAAACTGTATATATTTCAAACGTTAGTCACACCAAGTTATACCTGCTTCAAACTATTACTTGCGATACCTGAGCAAACATGATTTATTGCGAACCAAGCAGGAAGAGAAAATGTACAGCACTTGCCAGAGTACGCCTTTCCTGCTTCTGCGCATCTTGCGCTGTAGTTGGAGCAGGCCGTACAGCAGCGCCTCAGCAGTAGGCGGACAGCCARGGACATAGATGTCGACAGGGATAATCCCTGCATGGAATGTTTGAGCCTCTGATAATGTGGTACAAGTTACAGGTGAGTGTACTCACGGTCACATCCGCGAACGACAGAGTACGAGTAGTGGTAATAACCTCCTCCATTGGCACACGAACCCATGGAGATGACCCATTCTACACCAAGGCGGTCAGGCCAGGAAGGCGACATGTGAACGCAAGGACTGACTGGGCTCTGGCATCTGATCGTACACTCTTCGCAAAGCAGGAGCCATTTTATTGGTCAAGGTGCCAGCGACAATCATGACTTCTGCTTGTCGAGGACTAGCACGGAACATGAAACCGTACCTATCTTGATCATACCGAGGATCAGCCATTTGCATCATTTCCACGGCACAACAAGCAAGACCTAGAGCGACTCCTCTTGAGCTTGAGTTGCGGCTGGCTGTGGGATTGGATTAAAAACCCACCGAAGGTAACGGACCACAGAGACCCTTGTCGTCCCCAGTTAGCGACCTTATCCAACGTAGTAATAAGATATTCTGCATTTTTATTCAGGACTTGCGCGCATGCAATGATTTCTGAACGGAACTTACCAGCCTTGTTCTGAGAATGCTCAAGACTGAATTGGTTTGATTCACGATTTGCAATGGCTGTTATGGGATTTGTGGCTTCAGTGGAAGATGTGGGGTATGCTGATGACGATGTGGGAGTGGATTTGAATGTGCGCAAGAGGTGTTGGGCTGTATAGAAATCAACTAACTGCAAATATTCAAATCGAGCTTTAGCGGTCCTTGTACACTTGCCATAGATTCCAGTAGGTCGAAGAATTGCTCGTCGTCCAGCATTGGAAACTATCGAAATGCTCGGTCAGCATATGTCCTTTCTCAAAGATACAACGAACAGACCAGCAGTCTTCATCAAGGACATGGTGAGGATGGAGAAGAACTTGAATTGGGTCGACTCTGGTTGGTCAAGCTCGAGACCATCAGTT
Source organism: Chondrostereum purpureum (assembly GCA_004354395.1). NCBI lineage: Eukaryota > Fungi > Basidiomycota > Agaricomycetes > Agaricales > Cyphellaceae > Chondrostereum > Chondrostereum purpureum. The sequence goes on along the minus strand of LBLO01000249.1, from coordinate 3,185 downwards.
CAACTTTCAAGTAATCTCAATTACGCTCCGGCCAGGACTTATTCAATGGGTGATGAAACCGTCCTACGAGCGTCATCGGAGCAGTGGTCCGGCACATGTTAGAGGGGGCACTGATGAAGATTATGAGTTTGGCCATGTCACCAGATTGAGCGTAGTCTGATATTCAGTCACCGAACACCGTAAGCAGATATCGAGACTGCACAATCATCTGTCATACTTGTAAGAGGATATAGACATACATATAAGCGCACAGGTGCTGCTGTGGCCACATAGGCCTCCCTCGTCTCATATCTCGCTGACCTGAGATCCTTTCTCAACGACTAACTAATTTACAACTAGGTTGAAGGATGATCCTCTTCAGGATCTGTGTCGGAAAAAACCGTACCAGGTGGAGTACCAGGACAGTAATCAACAAGGATGTCAACACCTGATAAAATCGACCTAAGGTTCTTTCGTTCCCATTGTTTCGCTCCGCGAGTTGGATTCAGAGTTGCCCGGTCAAAATCAATGATGGAAGGCTCGCCGGCTTCGTTCATCAGCAGGTTCTCTGCACGGATATCGTTATGGGCCAAGCCAGCACGATGGATATCCTTCAAGATCTGAAGAAATTTATGACTAGCACGACGATAATATGAGCCCAGTTCAAGATAGGAAAAAGAGGCGAACCTTTCTTCTTGAGAAACTTTCACCCCAGAAAWTCCAGGTCGACCATCATGACTGCGGGTCTCAACCCATCTAGTCGTCTTGAGGGTTCGGCCATGCTTCGTCAAGACCATAGCTAGAGGACCACCATCACTCAGATCTTCGAATAGACCAAACACGGCGGGGATACCCTGAACGCTAGTCTTCGAGAGAACTTCATACTTAGAATACTCGTCCCGTAGCTTCTCTTTCTGTTCATCCAAGAAAGCAAACTTCACGGCCGCTTCGACGGTAGCAGCGGGTTTGTCCTTCCGTGCGATGTGCAGGGATCCGCCATAGATTTCCCCAACTGCTCCAAAGCCTAAACATTCCGTCATAGTGAGCTGCATATATTGATGAGGTAGCAGTGACCTTTGTCGATTATGGCTATAGGGCTTGAAGGCGGCGGTGGAAGAAGTGGTACCAGGGACAAGTGCAGGACGGTCACGAATGAAAGCAGAGGGGGATGTCGAATTTAATGCACTGTATTGATGCAGGATAAAAAGAATGTTGCGCTGGGACGACATTTGAAGTAACTCCTAAGTGGAATGATGCAGTTACCCGTGAGAGTGATGAAAAATGTAATGTACCTTCACAGCTGCCGAACCCGGTGATACAGAACTAGCATCCACCAGTTTTCTACGTTTGCTCCGGCCAGGGCTCTCCGGATTAGCTTTTCTCTTCTTAGAGGAGCCCCGGTCCTTCATGAGACGATGCCTTTCAACGACGTCTTTGATGACGGACATGTAGAGATTGACATGTAGACCTCCGTATCGGGGATCCTCACAATGGGCGATATCCACTACGGGAGAGAGATAAAGCGTCTGTGAAGCGCGATGCCGGAAAGCGAGTCTTTCAAATGTCCCGCAATGGAAAACTATGAACGTTGTATCGCCTTCAATAGACTTTTTCCATGCCTAAACATGTCCCAAATCAGTGTGGGGCATTTCCCAACAAGATTCTTCTTACATGCTGTATCATTGCATCTGTACTTTGCGGAGAGCGGAGAGCAGCATTGAACCGTACTCTGCCTGGGAGGACAACCTTGGCAGACTTTGGAGGCTCAGAAGACTGTTTCTGCAGTCGCGAACTTCTCCTGATTCTGCNATGAGGACTCGGAGACTCCGCGACCTCGAGTTCTTCAACATCCTCAGAGAGCCAAGAAGATGGGCCACTTGGGGAATCAATACCTACTGCCTCGACTTTGTGCGCAGTTTGGTGGTACCAAGAGACTGGTAAATTTTCGGTTTCAAATCTTCTTGTAGGTACACAGTCTTTGGAAATGTCTCTAATAAGTTGCTCGGCCGCTGGAGAGGGGGGGAAGATCACCCAGGTGGCCAGATGAGAGTACTTGTCAATGATAYCTTTGAACATTTCCATTTCAGCGCYGCTGAAACGACTCCATATTTGTGGAATAGGACCGCTCGTTTTACGCTCAGTCCATGTAAAGAAGAGTGTGTGGTCGTCCACGACAGTGGCCCTCTACAGGCTTGATTCCATGCAACAATGGGAAGCCAGCTTGCGAGCTGAGGATATAACATAGTGGAAGCTATTGTCGCACAGAGATCTGAGATCGTTTTGCGATAGTATTTGGCCACAGATTCCGCATCTGTCATCGTCTCATCGACGCACTCGGCAGACTCCACTGTAAAAAGTAAATCGTCGCTGCTGGCATCTGGTAGAGATATATTCTCTTCTCTTTGTTTTGCATCAATTTCGTAGAACAATACTGCAAGAGAATCAATGAATCGAGGTAAAAGTGCGACGGTTTTCAGGGACAGAGCTTCTGGAATGTGCCTGTCGTGAAATAGCTGGGCAGCGTGCAACACAGGCTTGGTAGTACAAGGGGAGTATTCGGAAAGGACAGGCGAAGGCGGATTCCAGTCGAGGACGCCGTTTACGATCCTGGAAATAAGGTTATCTTCACTTCCCGTTTCCGAACCCTGTGTCATAAGGACCTAATGTTGGAAGCAGGACCCTAGCACTGTCCACCAAGTGGAAAGCTGACACCTTGAACTGAGAAGTGAATCCTTGATCAACAGGTTCTCTGAGTCGATTGATACATACAAATACCTTGTGTCATGAATAGATTTGAGAATAAGGAACGAGGTGTGTGTTCGTATTATTGGTTATGGGTCTATACTATACTAATATAGCCGATGTAACTCCGATGTTGACCTTACACTTTTCAAGAAAGGGTCTCTTGTTTTCCCAGCCTCCTAATCCTATCCAAAAATGTCCCCGCGCAACAAGAATTTCGAAAGAATTCGTGTCGAAAAGCTCGTAGTATTGGGACTTGTTCTGTTAACAATTCATTCATCATATTCCAGCAACTAAGCTAACTTTATGCATCAACGGTACGCTCAACACGTCTCTAGCCAACCTACTCCTGCACCCCATTGGAACAATGTGTGTCAAAGATTCAGAACCCCTCAATTTCGTGTGATTTCTGCAATGGCATATCGTATTATGGAAAGGCGCACCGACCAGCTTGTAGCGGGCTT
>LBLO01000248.1:0-35618 GCA_004354395.1 Chondrostereum purpureum | reverse complement strand
CAACAAATCACCCACCTTGTCAAGTTTGCCCATCTCGCCTGTGCACTCTACCGACCAGGGAGATGACAGTAATCTCTCAGATATAGATGAACTTGAAGATTCATTTGCCCGGCTTACTTCGGATCCAGCTCAGGAAGAAGGTATAAACCGTCAGTAACATTGAATACATATCAGTGATTGACATCTCTACAGAAGTTAGAGAAGCCGAAGGTCCAGAAAGGGCTTCGCGTCCCAAGGTTACTCTTCGTATTACTTCATCTCAGCTGAAGACTCGCAAAGGACACCAGTCAAGACTGATAGAACCTCCGCCAGTCGGTCCTGCGCCTGCTGTGGAACCTTTATATCAGGCTCCTAACCCATACTGGCAGAAGCTCTTTGATGCAAAGACTGATCAGGAAGAAAACAGTGTTATCGATGATCTCCTCACCCAGTCTCCTCCACGAAAAGCCCGTCCCTTATTCCCTCCCCTTAGTCCGACTAAACCTGCACGGAAGCGATGTTTTCATAGAGCTGAAGCAGCGGATTCTTCGGACGACTCTGATGTGCAGATTGTCGAGCCAGTAGCAAAGGTGAAAGTGGAGTCTGGCATCACTGCGGGCAGCCACTCGTTTTAACTAGTAAAAACAGACAATTAAAATGTTTTCTCATTTATGTACTGTTTTTCCTGATTTAAACATCAAATTTCTCGGCATTAAAATGTGATTATGACAAGATGTTTTTGGTACATTTTAAGATAAGAAAAACAAAGAGTTTTTGGCTCAGAAAATTTNGCGCAAAGGGTTTGTTTGAGCCGCATTTGTGGCGCTAAAAATGTGTCCCAAACAAGATGTTTTAATCAAAAAATACCTAAAAACAAGTGTTTTAAACTCCAAAGTGTAGAAACATAATGTATTTCTAAGATTTTTGTTCCAAAAAACTCAAATAAAACAATACCTTTGAGCTATGTTTTAGTAACTCTAAAACAATGTGTCTTTATTCAGAAAAATGCCACTCAAACAAGATGTTTCTACCATGTTTTTCTCTCCAAAACATATGATGTTTTTACTCCTTAAGATGTTACTAAATGAGAAAACATTTTAACTACATGTTTTTGTCGCTAAAAAGGGGTGGTTGTCGGCAGTGCATGCAGCGTACACCACTGCTAACTCAGCACCTCTATCGAATACGCATTCAGTTCCACGGAGAATCACAAGAAAACCATTTCGATTACTTGGAAGCACGACTTCATGAAGTCTCAAAAGTGGCAAATTGAGTTCTAATCATGCCAGCATTTGTCTCCCCATCTTCCTCCTCAATCCTGGCTAGAAGCAATGCTTCACTTCCGGGGTCATCCCAGGGATTAGGAGGCGTTGGGAGAGGACCAAGAGGTCGAATTATACGCCGTCGTCCAGGAACAGAGCTCGTCGGTTGAGTTTGTTTTGACTGACTAAGAGATCGTATATTCTTCAGAAACTTGTCAAAATAGGATGGCAGTGGTTTATGAGGTTTTCCAGAAGCAGTTCGAGAATGGGGTCGAATGGATGGTGATGGATTTCCCGTTGGTGGTGCTACATGCGGTTGAGAGGGAGCAGCACCAGGTTGGGAAACAAGACGATCTGGCGTTTTAGCGTCATCGAGGAAGGCGATAGGTGGAAGATCAAGAGCTGAATATTCTTGAGACTCGACTTCACGCTGAAGCGTCGGGACATCCAAAGATCCCACGAGAGGTGACGAAGAATTCGGAACTAGAATTCTTCCCCTTGAAGGATGAGGCGGCGGGATACGAGAATACAAAGTGCAGGCTGGCGGTGCTGCCAATACCATGCGAAGAGGCGTATGATGGGTGGCATTTGTTGAATGTGTTTCGAAAGCAAGAGCTGTTCGTGGAGCGGAGGCTACCTGGGAGAAACGAGATACCGATCTGTGCGGTATAAGTTAGGCTACATATCTATGCTCCCAATATGCAGGGCTCACACAGGTTGTGATTCACCGAACCCTGCGCTGGGTTTTACTGTGGCTTCTCGAACGGATTCCGCCAGAGGTACGAATTTGAGAGCTTGACGCTTTGGGATACCATGAGACTGCGAAGCTCGAACCTTCTTGTGAGGCCTGGAGTCCTGCAATGGTGATTGTGCTTTACGAGTTTTGGAATCCTTGGATGCAGGTATGATTTCCGGGGAATCGACGGCCATGTTTGGTTCGTCACGGTCTTGGGTCTTAAGAGATGAGAATGACGGTCCAGATCGAAAGGGCTGAGTTTTTCTAGGATCGACGAGCGTCCATGTGCGTCGTTTTTCGATTTGAGCCTGCTCCTCCGGGGGCGCGACAAGATTGAAAGGAACGAAACGAAGGGGTCTACGGCTGGGAGCAATGCCTTGAATGAGTTGATCCTCGGGATCTCCATGCGACATAACCGCTGCTTCGTAGAGACGTTTAGTGAAGGTCTTTTTTGTTCTGTTTTCTTTTTTGACACGGGATGGTATGGGATCCGGGGAAGAAGATAAGACAAGGCGCTTGCGGCTGACCTTCGCCGGCCGAGCATGCTGAATATCGAGGTCCTCAGAAGGGATTGGGGGAGTAGATGAGTTGTCGCCAAGGTTCCTATGTCGGCGTTTCCGATATCGTTTGCCCAGTTTTCTGGCGGAAGATCGTTTGAGAAAGTCTTCAACGGTCACTTGGGGTTCATTAGTGTCTGTCTGTTGCTGTACAACAGAGGTGTATTCTGGAGCGTGATCTGGTTCGGGATGAGGGATGTCATTGATTCGTTCGTAGGAGACATGAGGCGAAGCACGAAAAGCAGGCGCCGGCAGCAGAGGGTTTGAAAAAATAGCAGAGGAAGGAGAAGTGATTTCAGGAGCAGTGGTTGGTTCATCCGACGAAATAGCGTTTACATGATTTTGAAGGCCAAGAAGAGGAATGTAGTATCCCAGAGACGGATCTGCAGCCCGACGCGTCCTTTTACGCTTGATCTAAGTGCGGTAACAAAGATTACCATGCATGCATTGAAGGGACCATAGATAAAGCTACAAACCACGAAGTCAACCATTGGAAATTACAAGGAGCTCTGTCGTATTCATGGGGAGAAAATTATAGCTTGAGCCGACAGTAATGGAAGAAATTATGAATATGATAGACAGTGATCAAGGTGCATATAGTCACACGTGACGAATAAACCTGCACCTTGACCACCAACTAATACTATACCCGCCCAAATGTCGGAAGACAATACCAATGCGTATGCCCTTTTGGAACTCACAACGGAGGCCACTGAGCAGGAGGTGAGAACTGCNTACCGTCAAAGGTCTCGGAAAGTTCATCCGGACAGAGTAAGCATTCAAATATCATCTTCCATATGGTCACTGCTGAATGCAACTTGCAATCAATAGAACCCAGACGACCCAGAAGCAGGTATTCACTGTCAATCTCATAGTAAACAATGGCGTAGCTAATTCTATTTCTCTTTAGCGCGTAAATTCCACGAGCTGAATCAAGCATATGAGCTCCTCCTTGATCCACTGCGACGTCTCGCCNTAGATGCGAAGCTACGTGTCCAGAAGGCGAAAACTGAACGATTCAAAGACTATGACGAAAAACGGAAGCGATTGGTAGAAGAACTGGAGGAGGGGGAGAGAGCGTTCAAAAAAGCGAAGGTCGACAAACAGAAAGAGGAGGCCGCGCGATGGCATGAGACCGAAAAGATCAAGGACGAAGGGCGCAGACTCCGCGAAGAACGAGAGAAAGCAGCTCGCGAATTGGCAAAGGAGAACTCTCAAAATGCAGAAGATGAAGCCCCAGAATTACGTGTGTTAATCCCATTACACGTTTCCGGATAGGATTCTAATTTCTTTCTCCCTTCACAGAGGCGACCGACACAACCGTTCGTGTAAAGTACACGCTATCTGAGAATCCTACTCTCACAACACCACAAGCATTGTCCAATTTGTTTGCGCAATTTGGAACAACAGACACAGAACACATTGCCATCTTATTGAAAGCGCCCAAGAAGAATCCTACAAAGCCGCCAAAACACGGCAGTGCTCTAGTGCCTTTCAAGAGGATTGGGGATGCATTCGCGGCCGTCTGTGCCAGTAATCGGGAAGAGAGAGGCTTAAAGGGTGTCGAAGTAGGCTGGGTGGGCGGGAAGGAACCAGACATTCTGGGTTGGTTGAAGAAGAAGGGTCTGATTGGGGTGCAAATCCCACAGAGCCAACCCAGTAATGACGTTGGTGACAAAGGATTTTCCTCATTCCCCTCCAGCTTCGTGCGTTCCCTTTGGCATTTCTGTCAACTATTTCCGATGCTTTTTTCTTTAGCCCGAAACACCTGTTGTCCCTGCCGTTGCTCCTGCAACAGGGGTTGACTATGAATCTCTCACACTAATGCGTCTTCGCCAAGCAGAAAGGGAGAGACTGGAGAGGGAAATACTGGAGCAAGAGGCTAATGACTCTTGAGGTGACCACTCATTTTCCATGGATCATGATACATATCGCATCTAATATCAAAGTTTTATCACCTGCTTATAGAGGGGGCTTTCCTGTGCATTTTCTGAGCTAGTGCCCACTTCTCTCTTTTTCTAAACGGGGCGACGGTCTCGTGTGCGAACCTGTCATCGTTCCCACTATCAATGATGGCTGTGCGGAACTTGAACAACACTTGTCTCACACTTCCATCTCCTTCACAGTTTCTTGGGAACTACTTCCTCATGGATTTGCCTCTTGATATCTGGGAGAACATTGTTGCATTTCTCCCGGATAGTTCGTTGCAAGAAATGATCAGTGTCAGTAGTTTTTTCTACAACCAGGCCATGAATTTGAAGTACAGAGATATTGAGCTGGGGCTCTTTCACACACCAAAGACACAGAGTGTTTTCAAGAAACTTAAGTATGTCAAGTTGCAGGAAATATGTGTGCTTTCCTGATTCTTCCTTTAGGTACGACGAATTGGCTCGTCGCGTCCAAACACTTCAATTCCACCCATACATCCCTGATGAACGGGACTCTGCAAAAGCGACTGACACTTGGACAAGCAAGATTGTTCACCGATTTTTCTCCACGTCATTCCCTCCCCATCCTTGTTTACTCGACCTAACATCCGTCATCCAGAAATTCGTCCACTTAACGGAACTTACCTTAATTGTGTGGAACTGTCCCTCGGGTGCAGATCTTGACGCCATGCTCAATGTGGCTTGGTCTACCTTTGGCCATTCCTTAACAAAATTAGGCATACGAGGAGACGTTGACAACGTTCAACTGGTCACACAAACGAAACCTTCCCTTCCCTTACTTCGTGATCTTGAATTTGAGTTCAACGACGGGCAGTTAGTCATGTCGGTCCTGGGCGGAGATCATGACGATCACGCTCAAAACATCCTCCTCGGGTCTATCATTCCTTTCGTCAACACTTGTCGCGATAATCTCGAAAGTCTAAAGATTTATTGTTGGGGCGTGTTAGATTTATCAAAGGCATTCTCTGCCCTGGAAACCTTTCCCAAGTTGACTAGGTTTCGCCTTCGAGCGCCTTTCAACAAAGCTTTTGAGAAGGACCCTTCGGGATTGCTTCGCTTCCTTGTCACTCATTGCGACCAGCTCACAGGCTTGGATCTACGGTTGGCTTCTCAGAGGGTTGCTATTCAATCTAGAAACGACGAACCTCTGAGTCGATGGTTATCCGAAAGCTTTGAAGGGGACTGCAAGTTCACAAAGCTCCAGGATTTGCAGATCTATCCGACTGGTCAGCGACCAGGGATCCCGGCCGTGCTGTCTTGCATTGAGCCCAGCCTAAACACCCTCACAGTGTTGGCTCTCAAGGACCGATATCTTAGTGTCGAGGAGGGCGTGATGTTGCTCGATGCACTGGCTCCCCCTGGAAGAACTCATGGCTTGAGAATCCTCAGGATTAATCTGCAAGTCCTGAATGTCCGGCTGATGGACATATTGGCCGAGAGGTTGCCGCGATTATGGTCACTGAGACTCTTCATCAGCACTGTAATGGCTTCGGCTGCCGAATCCACGCAGGTAAGGCATGTTACCTCACCCGACGACATTATAATTAATTCATACACGCTTAGGACGACTTTCTAGAGGCACTAGCTCAGCAGCCTCCGTATGATAGATGGGATCTATATGATCTCGACCTTTGGAAAAATGGGGCAGAAATGGAGGTTGGATTCATGCAGGGTGTCGCAAGGTCGATACCCAGCTTGAAGAGTTTCTGGGGGAACGGAGACATGATGGAAGACAAGTTTATCACTTCCAGAAAGGGAACAAGGCCGTCTTCCTCTCCAGTGCCTGTCATGACATGGAGTGCGCGCCGTATTTAATAGATCATCCAGGGCTCGATTTCAGTACCAGACTCCATCGCATGTATATATATACTTGCGGTATCTTTATACCTTGGTTTGAAGTTTTGAGCTTCTGTCGCCATTCGCACAAAAATCTAAGAGGTCTGTTGAAGTTCAAGTTGAACTTGAGCCGATCCATTGTTCTGAGTGCGGCAACGAGAAACCGAACAATGTGACTTTGGGCCGCCGCATACAAACAAACCACAACAGAGAACAACGCGCTGCCCTCGTGAAGTTCGGGTCGTGTTATTTCTCCGCCCACGACCACGACTTTCATCAGTTATCCGACTGCCCAACACGTTGCAATACTTTAATCTTTTCGTCTAAACTGGCGACAACCGCGTTCCAATAGAGATTTCCAAGTGCTGGGCTTGAAGTTCAGTACTTACATGTCATTCGCAGGAACACCTTTAGGTCAAGGCAGACGGCTCGATCACAGCACCTTTCTCGGAAAGCAGTCTTCTCTATCCAACGCCAACAGACCCCCAAGCCCAAACAACCGCCTCGTACCAACTTCATATTCTTACGGGTCAGTCCATTTTCTGTGTTTTATTTACCAACGGTGGCATAGACGTTATCTTGACTCCGAATAATGACTTTTAGCGCCCCCGTTCTAGNTTCTCGATCACCACCGAAGAGTAAATTCATCGCAGACGATATCACCAGCGAACTCCGACAGCGTCCAGGTGGCCCGAAGATCATCACTTCGCCGCCTCACCCAGAAAAGTGGAGTGTCAAGGATACCTCTGTAAATATTGCCACCGCTTTCCAACAGGCAGCCACCACCGGAATGCAGCCATCCAACCCCCACAATCAGAGCTGGGCATCCGGCTCTAGACCAACCACCACCGTTCCTCGCAGCACCTCCGTCGAATATGAGCAACAGGAGCAGTCCATCGCATCCCGTCGGCTTCCAGGACCCCCATCCAGTCGTACTTCAAACCCCAGAAGTATACGAGGCGCGAAGCCTGTATCCAAGACCCAATCCAGACAGACCGTACCTGCCTCCGACGAGGAAGAAGAGCTCAATACTACTGGAAATACCAGTCGAGGGAAGAGCCCCTTCGAACACCTCGCAGACGCTGGGACCCGAGCACTCTCAGCTGCCACCTACTATGTCCGGCATCGTTCCAAAGAGCCCGATGACGTGAATGGGAAGGATTCTAGCTACGACTATTCACAGGAAGAAAGGGAATTCAGAGCTGCCCAATCCGCCTCCCGAAAACTTGCTGCCAATCACAAAAGGGGCAGAATCTCGACCGATAACAAGGCTTACAAGCCGCCTGTCTCTGAAGATGAAGAGGAAGAGGAGGATTGGGATGACGATGATAAGACCCGAAGGAGGAAGAAGAAAAAGAAGAAAGATTCGGTGGGAGGGCCGCTCAGCACCCTGCCCGTAATATCACAAGACAAACGGAAAAAGAAGAAAGGCAGGAAGGGGGNTGCTGCCAATGCCGAGGAGGAGGAAGAGAGTGAGAATGACGATGCAGTACGTTGTGCTTAATTCTGTTTCGACGCCTTTGATTTTAACTCTATCTAAATAGTCGTTGCAGGATGGAGCAGGTTCTGTCCAGTCTCGCCAATCCGCTCGTCAATCTATACCTCGAGGCTCTGGGCTTCGAGATCCCCAAACTAGCTTTGAATCAGCAGATCAAAGTTATCCATCCCTCCAATCGATACCAGAAGAAGATATCGAAGCAGGCACGGCCGACTTAGCACCACAGCAAGGGTCATTCCTCTCTGTGCTTCTTGGCCGATTGGTCTTCTTGAGCGGGCGCGGCCTAGGTTGGCTTGTCTTGATCTTCATGAAGTTTTTCTCGGGTCTGCTGTTCATTTTTGGACGGACGATTGGGACAATGGTAGAGATCCTAATTATGCGACCCATGCGATGGGCTCAGGGATCATCAGCGGGGGCTGCTGGACAATACTTTGTCATCGCACTGGCTATCCTTGCAGCATGGTATGCTGTTCAAAACCCCGGCATTCTGCCTCATTTTCCTTCCCGGACACCATATACATCCCCCGGCCTTCCTGTCGGTGATCTTTCTGAGCTGAACGCACGGCTCTTGAAGATCGAAAACACTCTGCAAACATTGTCGATGGATTCAGAGAAGACAAGGACAAGGACGGAGAACGAAGCAAAGGCCAACGTTGAAGTTGCAAGTAGATTGGGTCAGTTGGAAGGGAGGGTGCAGAAGGAGAGTACGAGGGCAACGGACGCCGAAAACCAGATGCGGGACGCTGCTAGCAAGAGCATCGACGCGGTGAAGCGAGAGATGGAGGTTTTGCATGCTCAGATCGAAGCTGCTGCTCAACGCCCACCTTCCGCTCCTGCAGAAGGGGCAGGTAGTGATGAAGAGGCCCGCGCGAGGCTCAAGGCCCTAGAGGAGAGGGTGGGGACTGTGGAGGGCGGAGTGAAGGACGCCCTGGAGTTGGGCAAGAACTCGGCGAAGACTGGAGGTTCCGACGTCTCTTGGTGGAACAAGATTGGCTCGAGCGGAAAAGCCATCACAATCAAATCTTCTGATGGACAAGATGTGACCAAACTCATAGCGCATTTGGTTGAGTCCTCTGTCGCTGCATTTGGCAAGGATCACCTAGCGCGACCAGATTTCGCCCTACACTCTGGTGGCGCGCGCGTCATTCCTTCCTTAACAAGTGAGACGTTGGAAATACGACCTCAAACAATCGCTGGATCTTTGTTCGGCATGGTCACTGGTAACGGGTACGCCATTGGGCGTCCTCCCGTTACTGCCCTCCATCACGAACTCCACAATGGACATTGCTGGCCTTTCGCTGGTACGCAAGGTCGGCTGGGTGTTGCCCTGGCTGCTCCAGTATACATATCCGACATCACCATCGACCATGTTGCACCCGAAGTCGCCTTCGACGTACGGAGTGCACCACGCCAGATGGAAATCTGGGCCCTCGTTGAGGGCAAGGAGAACATGCAGAAGATTCTACAGTGGCAAAAGGACAAAGCTGTTTATCGAGCTGAGGCCCTTGAGCGTGGAGAAGAAGTTGAGCCAGAGGCTCAGTATCCCTCCGGTCTCCCGAACGGCGCACCATACGTCAGGATCGCAGCTTTCACCTACAACATACATTCGCCGAATAACGTCCAAACATTCTCCGTGTTCCAAGACATCCGCGATCTTCGCGTCGACTTTGGTATCGTCATGTTGCAAGTGAAGAGCAATTGGGGTCGAGACGAGTTCACATGTCTCTACCGATTGCGGGTTCATGGAGAGAAGTTGAACGGAACTCCCCCACCTCTTCCCGCAGAAGAGACTTAACGTATAGCATTTCATGCAATATTTAATGACATATCATGACTTTTTTCCCTCTGTCCACTGGTTATTTCAAGCTGTCCTATTTGATGCTTTCTTTATTTCTCTTCTATTCCATTCACCTTGGCATTCCATCCTCTCCGATATCCTACTTACATACGCTTACAACCCTTTATAGTGTTATATACTGCAATGCTGTCTACACCACCCAATCTTTCCCTTGTACCCCATCCGCTTGCATCTGCATTTCATACACTTCCAGCATTCATTAAACTACAATGTTATTCCATCCATTATCAGGGTTGTGTGTAAACGAGCCATTTAGATGTCTGCGAATTTGTCCGTGGCCTGCACGAGGAGTTTGGCGATACCAGGCTCTCGAGAGGAGTGTCCTGCATCAGGAACAATATGAAGTTCAATTTCTGGCCAAGCCTGGTTAGTTGAAGGTCAGTCATAGATGGTTCCATATGATTCGGGCACATGAGTATAATACCTTCTTTAAGGCAAATGCAGTCGTAGTCTATATAGGGATTTGTGAGTATTGGAAGCAAACTAATAAAACCAATTGAGAATCTACCGGGCAGACTACATCGTAGCGACCTTGAACAACAATGCAGGGGATGTGACGACTAAACAGTGGATGACATCAGCTATCAGTATAGGTATATGAGGAGCATAATCACATCTTGTCGATTTCTTGTTTCTCCAGTAGTTGCCCATCCCTCATGAACCCCTGCGAGATTATAAGATGGGAAACCAGACGGCCAAAAAATATAACTCACGTCGTTGACAAAGTAATGGTTTTCAATGCGTGCAAATGCACTAAGGAGACTAAAACATCAGAGGGATCTCCTTTCACAGAACAAATGAACCAGCTTAGGTTGTAATAAGCGGCTTACTTTGCGAATTCATCCCCTTCAGCTCGAGCAATGTATTCGGGGTCGACCTGAAGCTTAGATGTAGTCATTCTATGCAAAGAGACCCCCGTGAGCTATAGGATATAAGAGTTAAGGTTTGGCCTACTCCCATTTGGACCAAGCTTTTGCGGCATTGATCCTTGTTGTCTCGTCAACGGAGTTGAGCTGAGCATGATAGGCCATCATCATATCGTGACGCTCTGCCTCAGGAATTGGAGCTATGTACTCCTCCCTAGTAAAGTTTTAGACGGCTGCAGCTATTTCTTGTAGAGACCTACCATGCTTCCGGGAATAAATGAGACGTCCCTTCTTGATAAAAGAATTTGAGCTCGCTGCCAGAATGTTTAAAGCTCTTTCGTAGTCAATGGATCACTAGCTACGTACCTCTTGCGCAGAGTAAATATGCCACTGAGTCGAACGCAGGATGAGACGGTATATCACGATAATGAATGGTACAACGCAGACCGAAGAATTAGAGTTTTGACACGATCTGGATGTGACTGACAAATGAATCAAACACAACGATCACATGGATTTCAATGCTGCATATTTACCTGGGAGTAGGCCAGTGAGAGGGTAGATCCCTAGGGTCAGAGGTAAGTTTTGTAATGCCACATCGAAGAGACTCTGTTTTACCCAGGATCCTCCAAAGACGTGCCATTTCTCGATCTCGAGATGTTCTCTTAGGCGTTCAAGGTCCTTGACAAGATCCCAGGTTGTGTTTTCTTCGAGGCATGCGCTCCTGTTTACGCCGTCAGCGTCGAATGATACAGATAGCGGATGATGATTACGGCGTGGATTTACCAGAACCTCGTTGATCTAGAAGGATGATCTGTAGACGCGTAGAGCATTCGGGAGCAATTCCAAAGACTCAAAAGAGAGAAATACACACCTTATATTTCTGGGGATTGAAGAAAGATCGATCTTTCTCGTCGCAACCACCTCCAGGGCCACCTTGAGGGAGATAATCAACGATTGGAAAGACATATGGCAGTCTATGAATGTACCGTGAACAAATATGACTGTGTTTGAGCTGAATAAGATTTATGTTACATCTATAGCAGATTGTATGTACCTGGGACGCCCTCTTGATTTCCAGACAGTTCATAACTAGCGAAGCTTTTGTTCAGAACTTTTGTAAGGACTTTCAATTCCCAAGTTGCTCACTAGAGTGTATGGATATCGGACACCTTTAGCATCCCAGTTTCAAATGGCTCAATGTCAGGATACATGTTTGTTGATACTATACGACTAAAGAACGCGTGTGTAGTGGAGTTTTTGTGCTGAAGTCGGGGTCAGGATCAAGAGCAAGTACTCCCGTTTAAGTAAGTCTCACGTTGATCCGATCAATTTCGGGAACTACTTTAACGGCTCCCTGATTTGCACTCGTTTCGCGTATTCGCACTTTCAGTCACTGGCGCCCACGTTCCTTACTTGCTTTCATACCGTCACCACTGTGTCTATTATCATGTCTGAAGTCTTCCAACAATTATCTCCCCCAGTGATTCCGGCTCAGCCTCTGGAACCGTCCAAATTAACGGCAGAACAGGAGAAGATGTACCAGGAAGTGTACGAGCACTTCACGAAAGAAGGATACACCCTTCCCGAAGTCAAAGAAAATGCCCAACTTCAAGAAATGGACAAGTTCTGGCTGACGTACGAATGCATGTTGAGGTGAGCAACGCTCATGTACATCGAGAAAGAAACGATGTGCTCATTGCTGTAACCCTCAGGTATCTTCGTGCTACCAAGTGGAAAGTTCCCGCCGCCATCCAACGTTTAGAAACTACTCTCAAATGGAGGCGAGAATTCGGAATTGAGACCACTGTCAACTCCAAACACGTTGAGCCGGAGGTACGATCAGCCTCAGTTCTCTTAGAGTGTGCACTGAAGCCTTGTGAAGGCCCTTACAGGGAAAGAAATTCTCTTCGGATACGATGTACACGGAAGACCTGCTTTCTACATGATTCCAAGCCGCCAAAATACGACTGAGTCTCATAGACAAGTCGAATTCGCGTTCTTCATTTTGGAACGCGCGGTAGATCTCATGCCCAAGGGTGTCGAGTACGCGTTAAATCAACTCTTTCGAAGTATAATTTGTAGCTCATTAACCTCCCCTCAGGTCTATTGCTCTTCTGATTGACTTCAGTGACCGAGGGAAAANCCCCAGTATGTCAACATCTCGTACTGTCCTAAATATACTCCAAGAGCATTATCCGGAGCGCCTCGGTGTTGGTACGTGTTGCGTACTGATGATATTCCTACTATTCCTGACGGGTTCCTGTATCTAGCTCTCATTGCACACGTTCCTTACCTCGTCAACTTATTCTTCAAGTTGATTATGCCCTTCGTGGACCCTGTCACTCGTGCAAAGGTCAAATTCAACCCAGATGCTGTGAAAGATGGAATCTTTGCGCCAGACAATGTAATGTCCCGGTCTTGGGGTGGAAGTGCCGTGTTCACATATGAACACGATAAATATTGGCCGCACATGGTCAAAATGGCAGAGGAACGGAAGACTGCCAACTTGCAGTGCTGGAGAGAGCTGGGTGGTTCGATTGGACTGAAAGAGTCAGATTATAAGGATAACACCCCTATTCCTATCCCCGGGGCCCTGGCAGGGTCGAAGGCAGAGGCAGATCCTGAAAAGATCGAGGAACCTGTCGTGCAAGCTGAAGTCGAAAAAGTACAAGAGTTGGTAGTGAAGGTCAAGAAACCTGGAGCTGAAGAGACTTCTACGATCCATGCTAACGCTGTTGTTGCCTAGGACTGAGCATCTTGGATATGCTAGTGATATACCCATTGTATACGAGTACCATAGTTTCGTAGCCATAGACGCTTACAAGCATAATATAGGGTTCGAGGATTCGCAGATTAGTTCGATCTGAGATAATATCAGTGTGTGGGTTACAAGTGTATGTCTTTACATAGTTATATTCTAATCTTCTGCTTCTCCTGCGACAATAACATCGTCTAGAGGCAACGTCAGTCAAGAAGGTTACCGTAGATCGAAAGAGAATATACCGATTTTTAGTACCGCACGAACGAGTTGGGTGGCCAACAAATATTGCTGTCTCTTGGAAATAAGAGGGTCATATACGAATTGCTCCTTCATGTCTATTATCATATCTGTGTCAGAATAGTGCAATAGATACTAATCAGAGTGCCTACCATTCTGTCCCCGGCCATTGCAGTCAATACCCAACTTCGAGTCACCCTCATTGATCTGCCTGCTCTTCACATCGGTAAGGGTTTCTATCGGTGACAGTCCACTGTTCTCTGCCAACGCAAGAGGGACGGAATCTAATGCAGAGGCGAAAGCACGCATAGCATATTGTTCGATCGATGGTATCTGCAAAAGAAAGCAATAATGAGCATATAATGGTAAATATGGATGAAGGAGCGAGCATACTTCATCGGCAGCCTTCGCCACAGCAATAGAAGCACTGATATCGGCAGCTCCACCACCGTAGACAACACGGTTATCGACGACAAGATTCCGGACAACACAGATCGCGTCATGGAGAGCTCGCTTGGCCTCATCTACGATCTATAGATAGAGAAGTAAGATGAGCCCGACGCGTATCGAGTAGAGTACACACCATCTTGTTGCTTCCACGAACGAAGATAGTCACAGCACGGGTGTTGGCACATTCTTCGATGACCAACATCTTGTCTCGGGTGGTACCAAATGATACTTCCCGAACAATACCAGCTTTGCCCAGTTTTGCCGCTGTCAAGTCCTCAAATCGAGGAACGATACGACCTTGTGTTGCGATCGCAATCAACTATGTTCAATGTAAGAATCTGTGTAAGACTCAACCAAGGTGGTTCAGGCCGCTCACCTCAATCTCAGGGCCACCAACCCATCTAACAGCAGGCAAGTTGTTTTGCATGAGCAAATGGTTAGCTTCATCATCGAAGCCCCATTGACATATAACCAAGTTAGCTCCTGTATCCTTTACTTTCTTAATCATATCCGCGAAGGTGTCCTTTTCATACGTCCTGAGTTTTTGGTACTCCTCCACGCTGGTGATATCCAATTTGTGCTTTGTCTTTGGGCGGGGGGGCTCGAACGGGCATGTGAGGATAGCAAGCCGTGCATCTCGAACAACTGAAGGCATTTGAGAGTGCGACATATCTTTGTCGATTAAAACACCCTTAATGAGGGTGGTGTCCGCCAGAGCACCGCCGACCTTTCCGTCAACCTTGATGAGATCGAATGGAACATCTTTTCTGTCCAAGTCTGCGACCGAAAGGACAGCGTCAACAGCGATCTGAGCGAATTGTTGATGCTCTTTCGACACGCTGGAATTCACAGGACATGGTCAATTATGCGAAAAGAAAAGGTAATGAAGATCGAGAGCAGACATTTTGGAACCAAGACTAGTCATAGCTGTCTTGAGCAGGTTTTCAGTGTTTTCCTTTGAAAATTCGACGCGGTCCGATATCCTGTCAAGTTCTTCCACAGCAACCTTACATGCGCGATCAAAACCATCTGCGATTCGGATAGGGTGGATGCCTCGATCGAGGAGAGCTTCACTTTGTTCTAGGAGAGCACCAGCAAGGACTGGCGCAAGTTCAAACGCGAATTAGCGAGAAATAACATCACGATGGGTATAGACACGTACCAACAACACCTGTTGTTCCATCACCAATTTCGTCGTCTTGACTCTTGGATAATTGCACAAGGAGCTTCGCGATCTGGTGCTCAACCTCCATCTGACCCAGAATTGTTGCTCCATCGTTCGTAACAGTAATCTCCCCATCTGGTGAGATAAGGATTTTGTCCAGACCTGGTTACATTGTTGTTAATACACCATAGAGTGTTGCAAGGAAATGCTGAAAACCTCTTGGACCCAATGATGTTCGGATAATATTTGCAACTGTTCTTGCAGCAAGAATATGTGACTGAAGAAAGACACAAATCAAGATCGTCGCTCGTTAAACATCGGTTATTCGCGCACCTTAATAGCCTCTATCCCATGCGATCTTGTCTTCTTGCCCTGTTCGCGCACGATGATGAAAGGTCTCCCATACTATTCGAAAAGAGATCAAATTTCCTGCTGGAGGTAAACGAAATCAGGAGTTTGGGCGCACTTCATCCGTAGTATAGACAGCTTCTCCTGGCGCAAATTGTTGAGCNATCTTGCGTGGAAACAAGCTCTTAGCTATTAAAATAAAAGTCTAAAGACAAGCGATAAGATGGGGCAAGACGCGTACTTGACGGTTTTGGGTAAGGGTATGTAACGCTTTGTCACGCAGAGTTACTTCAGGTGGCGCCGGTGTGGCGCGAGGTCATTCCTTGAGTTTCCTGAGATGTCTAACTGATATCTCTGTTGCATTATGATGTTAATCTCAATAAATACTAAATACCGTCAGGTAATAAATTTAATAGTCGGCTTCATGTGTCCTTGTGTTCGGCCATTCCAAAAAATAGCCACTGGAGGGTACAGTACTATTTATTACGAGAAAAAAGTGTTTCGACCTGCAAATTCGTAGCTATTTTATTGTGGAAGAAATTAGGTAGTACATGATCTAGATATAGCACGGATATATAGCTGCAAATTCAAGTTATATAAATGTAAGGAGGGTTTCGTCCGACGTAGGTAGAACCCGGAATTCCTAAGAGGAGAACTGATATTTTCCTACATCTCGTTTTGACTGCATATATCCCTGATATTGTTTCCTGGCAAACATGCTAGGAAAACAGACTTTTGAATAAAGAATGGTAGGTTTAAGTTAGTCACCGTAAGGGTGTTCTTCTATGCCAACACAAGCCATTCAGAATGTTCGCGGACCAAGAAAGTTTACAATCTGTATGGAGTACTGCGACACAGAGATGGACGTCTAGGAAGCTCTAGGAAAACGACTCGTGTGCATAAGCTTCCTCGGGAGTTCACCAGACAAGAGCCGGATAAGATTAATGATATCTTGTTCTTATGAAGCAGATACAGATATTCGTGGACGAGAGGCAGACATCAGACAAATTCTAGACAGTGGAACCTGGCAGCCGCATCGAAAAGGAGAAGGTCACTTTAAGAAACCAAAGCGGGACGGAGAAAAAGAATAAGTCATATTAAAATACCGGACTTTTCTAAGTGTAGGAAGGACGCAGACTAGTCAATAAGGGAGACTTCCATGGGGATTCGAGGTGACGGTGCTGTCAAGAGTGACAACGCTCACTTCCAAACCAGGATGCTGCTGAGTCAGCATCAAGTCTTGTCACTCAGTCAGTCACTCTCAGCCAGCCCCACAACTTAGCTTTCAGCCTCTCATACCGCTTCGAACGAAAAAAGAAAGGAAATAATGTCAAACGAGACGGAGATTGACAGTTGGATTGAACAACTCAGTCAGTGCAAGCAACTCTCAGAGGCCGATGTGAAAAGACTTTGCGATAAGGTTTGTTGTTTACTTGCTTGTATCGTGTACTGCAAGAATAAAAGCGCCCACCGATAGACGAGGGAAATCCTGATGGACGAGTCGAATGTGCAGCCCGTTCGATGCCCGGTTACTGTTTGCGGCGATATCCACGGCCAATTTGTGCGTAATAGCTTAGTTTGTTCCGTCCTGTAACCAATTCCATCTTCCTATTAGCATGACCTTTCTGAGCTTTTCCGGATTGGGGGGAACTCTCCAGACACGAATTATCTCTTTATGGGAGATTATGTTGACCGAGGCTACTATTCCGTGGAAACTGTAACTCTTCTTGTCGCGATGAAGCTGCGCTACCGCGATCGCGTCACCATCCTGCGCGGCAACCACGAGTCGAGGCAGATCACCCAAGTCTATGGCTTCTACGACGAATGCTTGCGAAAATACGGGAATGCCAATGTCTGGCGATTCTTCACCGACCTATTCGACTACCTTCCCCTTACTGCACTCATCGATAACCAGGTCCGTGTGGCTGCTATTCAGTCCAACATGTCATATAGATCACTGACCTACACGCCCAATCTACCCCATCTACATAGATATTCTGCTTACACGGAGGTCTCTCTCCATCCATCGATACCCTAGACCATGTCCGATCCATAGACAGAGTGCAAGAAGTCCCACACGAAGGTCCTATGTGCGATCTCCTCTGGTCAGACCCAGACGATCGTTGCGGATGGGGAATATCTCCCCGAGGTGCTGGATACACCTTTGGGCAGGATATCTCGGAAGCGTTCAACCACAACAATGGCCTCACCCTGGTTGCGCGGGCGCATCAGCTTGTGATGGAAGGTGCGTAATTTCACTAGGCAGGAGCACGAGTGAGCCCATGGATGTCGAGGACACTATCCCCACCCCTCACCTGTAGAAAAGTCTGCCCACGAGCATGGGTGAGGGTAAACTCACAGTCGCTTATTCTGCATGCTACTTAAAGGGCTGGCATATGGTTTAGCGGTCTGCACCTAAACAGTAACCTGTGAAGGGGTTACAAACATGCTCTCTGTCGCCTTTCCCGTGAGCTGGCGGAATTGTAAACTGACGTATTTCTTTCCCGGTGTTCTACAGGCTACAGCTGGGGACAAGACAGGAATGTTGTAACCATCTTCAGCGCACCAAACTATTGTTATAGGTGTGGAAACCAAGCCGCAATAATGGAGATCGATGAAAAATTATCGTATAGCTTGTGCGTTAATAGTTCCACTCCCATGCCACTTTAATACTCATTAACCGGGTTATAGCCTACAATTTGACCCTGCGCCTCGGGCAGGAGAACCTTTAGTCTCAAGACGTGTACCTGACTATTTCCTGGTACGTCTACGCACCGTGCCACCCATAACTTATCCTCATCCCTACCTTTTCCTTGCAGTGATTCATAATTATATTCCCATTTTACATGTACCTCATGATTATTGAGAGACATCTCTTTCCATCTCCTCGTCCGCTCTCTTCCCCCCGAGCATGACTGTCATTACCATCGTCGTTCTGTCCCAGCAAGCTGTCCTCCTGCTCAATCCCCTTCCATGTTTCTAATGTTCACGATTCTCTTTTTTTCACTCTTTGTTTGCACCTATGACTGGACACGGACCACGACCGACAAATATGACATGAGTAGAACGAGAGAGAAGTTGAAATCGATAATATATACACAAAGGTTTCCGTTCACTTGTACCTGATTGAGGCGAACTATGACAACAAAATAGAAAACTAGAATATGATACAATAGTGCCAGTTTTTTCATTTTCCCAATCTTTTGAGGTGCAAACTAGATGCCGTCTTTACGCTTCTCCACGATCAGCTTTGACCTGAACACCATATCATTAGCTGAGAGAAAAAGACAGTGCTGAGTGGTAAAAGACTTGCCGCCGCTTCGCTTGCTGTGGGCGAGACTTCTTCCACGCTTTCCTCCTGCACGCTCCTACTAGTCCTCTTCACCATTGAATCTGTATGGGACTCCTTCCCCGCGTCTGAGAGAGGTCCATCAACAGTCTCGCGACTATAGCCTGCGGTTCTGGAACGAGGCCTGTCTTCTGGTGAATGCCTCGATTGAATATAGTCCACAGTCTGCTCCTGCATTTTTTCTTTTGTAATGGTGGACTTATCAGCCTAGACCAAACGAAGCAAAGTCAGAAGTCTTGGTCAGACGACAAGCAAGCAAGTCATACCTTGATCGACGCCTCAGAGGCAGAAGCAAGATGTTCGTTCCATCCTGGGGCTCCGTCGTCCTCATGAGGAGTCGAAGTTTTGTGCTGAGTTCCCGAAAGATTGCGCTGTTTCTCCCTTTCGAGAGTCTCCGGGTCATTGTCATGCATGGTACTGGTGCTACGAATGAGCAATCTGAGACACGGATACCCCAAATTATTGCACAAACCTGGAAAATCTGGGATACAAAGTCAGAAGTGCTGTCTCCACTGAACCAATGGAACATATGAGCATACCTAGCACCGATACATCTGGAGCTTGTCGCTGCGGGGACGCGTTGTACGCCGCGAAGGGCAGAGTTCCTGACGATACTGGAGAACATAGTTGGTGGTGGTGGTGGTATTAGTTATAGAACGTGTTCTGGCTCTGGGTGGCTCTCCTCGGTTAAGTAAGTGCGAAATCCTGGCAAAATCCGTGGCCCATTTCTCGATTCCATTCCGGAGGACATGACGTCGAAGGGAGTGATGTCATGTATCTCGTCACCCGTTTTGGAACTTTCAGTAATGATCGCCCACTCGGGTCTATGTTATAGCAAAAATAAATTAAAAAATTACATGCGCTGTGAAACGCTCAGACATAACATACATACTATATCAAAATAACTATCGGATCCCCAGGCTTTACCATCGCTCCTTCGTGGATTCCCTGTGCCAGCCCATTTACTTTCATCCCGACGTATCCCGGCCCCGCTCGCAAGGGTATTTCAGTCTTCATGGCTTCTAGTACAGCCAACGTTTGCTCTGCGTTCTCAATTGTATCTCCCACCTGGCAGGTGATCTTCCATACAGAGGCAAATATAGGTGCTTTCAATGATATAGCGGAATCTGCGGTTCAGATCCTTGGTCAGAAGGCTCTCAAGTTCTCACAGGACGATCGACTGACCTTGTGTTCCACTGGTATGACCCCGATCATCTGTTTTATTTTTCGCAGCCACAGTTTTCTCCCATTCAGATAACAGCTTCAACTCTCTATTGTGTCTCGTTGGAGGTGCCATTTTGACTGAATGACACGAGTACTCACCTCGCTTCCTCGAGGATAACTCCTTCCACTTGTTTCTGCTTAAAGATAGCCAATTCATCCGTGATCGAGGCCACGAATTTCGTGTATTTTTCCATCGAAAACGTAGTAGCCTCGACCTTGAAGTGGTATCTTCCCGCGTCAAAATCTTTCTCAATCTATATTAAAGGAAGCGTTACAGAATTGATCAGGATCCATCGTCAATTAGTACGCACCTCGATGTAATCCTTCTCCAAAACCGGCTCAAAATGAACTTGGTCAAACGTCTGTAACAGCCAAGGTTGCTCAGGACTGAAGTTCGAGCCTTTTCCCCAGGTTTGCCACGCAGGTAGGGTTCTTCCATAGAGCTGGTATCCTCCTGGAGATTCTATGGGATAGATGGCCGCTACGACGCCTGCAATCCCGATAGCTCCCCGGGGTGTATAGGTCCTGGAAGGATTCATCTTCTGTCCGACAAGGCGACATCGGGGGTCGATCGGAACAAGGAAAGGACAGGCGAGGTAGAAACCTACTCCGAATACGAGCTTGGTGTTTTCATTAGGTCGAGCGTAGCGCACGCGAGTCAATTTGGAAAGAACGTACGAAGTCAGACGCCACAAGTTTACTCAACGCTTCTTCACCACTCCCCAACCCGTTATTCTTTGCAAGGTATTCGACGTTGCTCGGGAGATAAACAGCTTTGTCTCTGGTGGTCTTCATATACCTCTGTAACGCCTCTCTGTTCCAGGAGTCGTCTAGCACAATGGGGAATGTGATCCTGTTTACATAGTTAGAAAGCCGTTCGCGAGTCTATGTAAGACAAAAAGACGTACCTTCTGCCAGGGAATTGCATGTCTGCAACTGAGTCCGGAAGTTGTCTCTCAACTGCGCTGAGTTTTGCCAGCAATTCCGATTGCGAGATGACAGTGGGATCGTAGTGACACTGAATGATGATTGGGTAAATAACCAAGCAGGTGGGGATAGAGGATGAGCTCACCATTGTCGACCGAATGCATGCACAGAATGCTCGCAGACCGGGTAGCTTGAGTTTCTTGACTTCAGTCTCAAATGCGTGG
Organism: Chondrostereum purpureum; assembly: GCA_004354395.1. Classification (NCBI taxonomy): domain Eukaryota; kingdom Fungi; phylum Basidiomycota; class Agaricomycetes; order Agaricales; family Cyphellaceae; genus Chondrostereum; species Chondrostereum purpureum. The sequence goes on along the minus strand of LBLO01000248.1, from coordinate 14,389 downwards.
ATGCGAGCCCGAACGGCAAAGTCCAGGGTCATGGCCCATACTCGACCAATATAGCAGAATCGCCAGCCTACCCGCGACACTCAGCTAAGAAAACAGCGGCAAGTGTACATACATACCTGGCGGAACGTCACTCGGGGTCTTGAAGATCCCTCGATGATTTCGAGGACGGAGATATGCATAACAGAGGAAGGGGACAAGGAAGGGAACTCCGAAGACGTTCCTAGAACTGTTTTTTCGTGCTGGGCGCGTATCATATCCAACCAGGATTCAGAGTCCTTTCGTAACTGAATCGCATCATCCCAAGAAATACTCTTGAATTGGACAGTGCAGCCAGGAGCGAGTTGTCCGAATTTCCATCTACGGGGGATGATGTCAGTGCTTTCCTGCATGCCAGAGACTAAGCATACTTACTGGTCTGCCGTAGCTACGGTGCATATGCAGACATATCCTCCCATATCAGGCCCTTCGTTCGTCAAAATGACAGGGGTATCACCATTGATATTCAAAGTCCCAGGAGCGTAACCATTATCGAGTATATTGCTCGGATGGGAACCACCTTCGCCTCCATTCTCTCTAGCCCATTTGATCACTTTGTCTGTAGATTCGAGTCGAATTCCCATACGATTGCTTGAAGGACTCACACGCCATTTGGTGGCGTAGAACTTCTCTAAACCTTCCCGGTCCACAAATTCTTCATCGCCCTGAGGCCCGGGAAGAACATAAACAACCCAGTCCGAGGGATATTCCGGGAGGATATCAAGACACAGCTCAGTTTCGCTATTGCGAAGCTCGCAGTCTCCTAACGCGACTTGGTCGCTGGCAATCAGAGATCGACCCTGGAACCCTCCTAATCCCATCGAGGTAGATTTAGAACCTAAATATGCTGGAACGTCTGGGAAACCTCCTCGAACAGCGAGGTAAGTACGGAACCCCTCTTGGTCCCCATCAATAACCTCGACTCGTAGCTTTCCTTGAGCTGGAACAATGATCCTCGACCAGACATTCCTCTTGCGCCCATCAACCGTGATTAACACGTTCTTCCTTCCAGTGACAGACACGACCGTAGATAAATGGAACTGTGCTTCAAACGCCACGCCTGGGACAATAACTATCTCGAGCCCTTCTGTGGTATCTGGATTACCTGCAAGGATATTTGCAGCTCGAAAGGCTATCGAATCCATGGGGCCACTTCGAGGAACGCCGAGACCAGTTAGTCGGCCGGGGTAGTCCTGAGCGGTTGCCTCCAACCCTGAAGCCAATATTGTCATTGCCCTTGTGTTCCACATCAGTCAAAATCGACTAAGGGTGTACTTGGACGGCCCACTCGCCTCGGAGAGAAATCAAAAGTGTTCAAGAATGTAGTAGTTGCGAGACCTTGCTGGACGGCCTCACTCGATATGACCGAACGTAGATACTCAATATTATTGGGAGGACCTAGAATCTTTGTATCATCCAATACTAAGGCAAGCCGGTGAAGAGCTTCAACCCGTGTAGATCCTTGTACGATTATCTTGCAAAGAAGAGGGTCGAAAAACGAAGTTACGGCAGTTCCTGTGGATACCTAGGGTTTGAATCGTTAAGCTATTCAATAACGGGTGCAAGAATGAAGTATCACACACCCAGTTCTCAACTCTCAGCCAAGGTTCTGTTTTGTAACCTGCTGCAATTTCAACATGCTGTAGAACCCCAGGACATGGCCGGAAGTTCTGCACTGGGTTCTCCGCATATATGCGCACTTCGACAGCAGCACCTTTAGTACCCTCATTCCCATAGCCAGCGAAGTCTGTGATCTTCAGACCAGACGCCGGCGAGGCGTGCTGTGCTATCCCTTGGAGGATCATTAGGTTAACGAGGTCTAAACCGGGATTGATGGCCTCAGTGACAGGGTGTTCGACCTGAGTGACAATGAGAACCAGAAGGAGAATAGTCGATGCGTTTATTATCATTACCTGAATACGTGTATTCATCTCCAAGAAGTAGTAGTTTCCGGTGCTATCGTCAACAAGAAACTCCACCGTTCCTGCGATGTAATGTCGAAGTCAGACTATGCCTCTTCTGAGACATTTCTACTCACCAGCAGACGCATAGTGAATGTTTTTACACAGACGGACAGCGGCGTCGCACATCTCCCTTCTGAGCTCTTATAGTAATCATCCAATGTCAGATGTGTACTGTTGCCCAGTGCACTATACTTTTACCTGGTTTAGATGAGAAGAACGGACTGGGTGCTTCCTCAATGATTTTCTGGTGTCTTCGTTGAATACTGCATTCTCGTTCTCCCATGTGGCACACGTCTCCTAGACCATTCCCAAAAACTTGTACTTCAACATGTCTAGCAAATGGAAAATATCGTTCGAGGAATACCCCGTCGTCGTGAAACAAGGCCTGAGAGCACCCCGATGAGCACATGTCGAAAAGAATGGTAATAGTACCAGCACTGGCCTTGGCACGTCCTTGTGTAGTCCGCAATTTCTCCAAAAATTCTTCAGAATTCGTGCACACAACCATCCCAAGACCACCACCTCCAGCTGTTGCTTTAATCATCAAAGGGAATCCAACCTTCGCTGCCAGCTCGCTGACAGCATTCTCATCCGTTGCGTCCAGTAAACCATTCGATCCTGGAACAACAGGTATCCCGGCCTCGATGGCAATCCTACGCGCTTCATGTTTCAATCCCATAGCCTTGATTGTCTCTGGTCGAGGGCCTAACCAAGTCATTCCTTCTCGACATACCGCCTCCGCGAATTCCGCGTTCTCGGAGAGGAAGCCATAGCCTGGGTGAACGAGCGTGACCGACATTGAGCGACATATATCGACAATGGTCGAGGCTGACATATAAGCCTTCGATTCTGGCTCTGAAGTAGCCACCGGAAGGGCGACAGCTTCATCTGCAAGCGCGACGTGGGNAGATAGCGCATCTGAGGGTGTGTACAGCGCAACCGTCGGGACACTAAGCTGCTTTGCCGATCGAAGGATGCGTACGGCAATTTCACCACGATTCGCAACAAGAAGTTTATGGTTTGGAGGAAACATGGGGTCGAACTATGAGCCCGGCTTAGTACTCGATTCATTTATGAGCGCGTCCGTGTCATTTGCTGTGGAGCAAGCACCGAGTTCGTTCGAGATAACATGAGAGCGGAACTCCTTCTGGCAGATGGTCATGGGGCAAGCGGGAAGGAGAAACTAATGTACATGTGAGGGATTCTTGGTTACTTATTCCGGCTTCTTGGATTCTTGGATTTCCTTCCAACTATAGCTTATCTTATCTGGCATCGGTATAGCCCGCAAGTATGTTGCTTTCGTCGACCAATGATTTGACGAGTTTTGCAGTCTCGACTGCACCCTAAGAACAGCGGATGTATGAGCGGGATCCAGGTCTTGAGAAGTGGAGCGGATTTACGGGCGTATCTGAATGGCAACAGATACTGACTTGCTCAACATCCTGGCCAAGGGGTAACAGGGAACCATCGTTAGTCGTCACTTGTTTGTCTTTCAAAAGTGTTGAGACTCTCGCTCTCACGACATCAGGAGAGACAGGGTCATGGAGCCTGAGGAGCTATCAATATCTCAATGCCAAAAGGATGTCAATCTCACTTTGTTATCAGCAATTTCCCCTCAGGGCTGTAATCGAGGTCAGCAAACCATTCTTGGGAGGAACTCCAAATCAATGTCATTTCCATGAATCAAAGGTCTGGGCTTACCTGGAATAAATGTGACCCCAAGCTCCTTAGCAGCGACCTGGTGAGCAGTTCCCGCGAGGCCAATGAAAGCGACCTCCTGGTCCGGTGTGCTGAACAACTTCGCAACACCGACAACTGCTCGCGCTAAGGGTAGAGAACGAGCCGTCTGTCCGTAGATTGCACCGTGGGGTTTGATCTTGTTCCGGGATAAGTACAAAGGCAAAGGGTGAGCAGACTTCACTTCACATGGTTCAGCGGAAGGTCGTAACGCTTCAAGAAGCCACTAAGAGCCCCAACTTGGTAGACAAAACAAGATGCCAGTTCATCCTGATATAGAGGAGGAACCATGTTCATACGAGGTCCAAGAAACACAGAACATCTAGGCGTACAGGTTCTATAGCCATCTCTCTCCTTCCAAATCCCTGAAGGTCAGGTAACGATGGATGTGCACCAACAAGAACACCGTTTTCTTTCGCAATAGAGACGGTGTGATCCATAACCGAGAAATCTCTGGGATGCTTGCAATGAATACCCCAAGTTTCATATGCAAACAAGTATACCTACGAAGCATGGAAACCACATGCTACGTTGGCAATGTGTATTGTTTTCATCAAAGCCTCGTCGTCTGCCTGTCGGGAGTCAATAGCTGACCGTGCTGAACTCAAAGATGTTTAGACACACAATCCTATACAGGGAGAATCCCTAAGGTCGACCCATCAGCCATACGAATACGCAAAGCATAACATGAAGATGACCTCTCCCATATCGCAGTTCACTGTCGCTTTCAAAGACAAGCCCATTTGAGTGGAAGACAAGTTGTGGGAAAGGTAGTTCAAGTTTCCATTGAGACCGAGGTGCAGCTTACCACCGGGAGAACGGCCCGATGGTGGTCTCTGACGCCACAACCCATTGCTACTCGCTCCACAGCGAAGTCGACGTATCATGGATACAAATTCCTTCATTCTATGTTTTCAGAATTGATAAACAGATCCCTTGGAGGTTGCTTGCGCTATGTGGCATTCAGTTTGAGCGCCGTCACCGACCAAGTCTCCTCGAATGTATTTTCGCGAGGAAACTGCCAAGTCATGCTCCATACCAAAATTCAGCAGTGTGCGTAGGACACCACGTCGACGTCTCACTCTGTCATTGATCACCCTGGTCAAACCTATTCATCCAGCCAATTTCACACTCTCCTCCTCCTTGACACCCTGTCTCCCCTCAGATTCGGATTCGGCCTCATCTTCCCTTGAAACCAGTCCGAAAGTATACCTTTCTGTTTCCCCATCTGTCGCACCAGATATAATATCCGGCCTCGTCGCAGCTCTCCACGTTCCCAGTGTATCCAGTTCTCGACTCTCACTGGACGGATCATCCGACGAAGAGACCCATCCCATTGGTCCAGCGAAGGCTGTGTCACTCATAGAACGTTGCTGGTTGACGAGGATGACGATTAATGTTGGNTACATGCCCTGTGAAATATGAATGTAAGGAGGGAGACGGAATGCAGGAGAAGGAAGAGGACGAACGGCGATGTGAAAATTAATAGGTTGCCATAAGAAATTTAATGTGCTTGTCCGTATCGGAATGAGTGAACAGATAATCAAAATCAGCTGGAGAAAAAGAAATGTCCCAATTAGTTTTGACAACGGAAATAGGTATGATAGCACTTACAGCACACACACAATAGATCAACCCCGACTCAATAAGCAAGACCATAACTCGCTCCGATGCAGTCTTTCCCCCTGCCCTAGACTTTATTATGAATTGACGGTACTTCCTATCAGCAGAAAACTCTCATTTTAATGCCACTTTCCATGTGTAAAATCAGGGAATAATCACCAAGCCTTAATACCAACGACACTTGTCGCAATGATATTTGTCAATATAGACAAGACAATACCAGAGATTTGGGCTGCGTCAATCCCTCTTGTAAGGCCATAATGGGTTGCAACCGCCACTTCCCCTCGCATTTGAACAAGTAGGAACGATAGCCGAAGTGCAATTGTCGCTACGACAGCGCCTAGTTTATGCAGGACATCAGTACTTTTAGCATGAGAGAGAAAGGGAACGAACACGCTGTAAGGACAAGAAAGCCAATCGCGGAAAGCAGTGCTTTCTTACTATCGTCCTTGCATAGAACCCACGCTCTCCATACAACTATCCCATCCGTCAGAGCGTACTAACATCAAATCAATCTCCTATCACAAGAATTCCAAAAAGAACGCACATTAATTGCAATAACAGAACTCAACAAAGTCAAGTAACATCTAATACTTTTGAACCCGCATTCGTTGTGATCAACCAGAGGGGATTGGTTTACAACGAGAGTCGTAATGGTTTCGATTAGAGCCGCGACGGAGACAACCCAATATAGAGTGGATATAGAGAACATGAGCAACATTAAGCTCAGAAGGAGTTTTCGAGCTCTACTTTTGGACCGTTGCTTTCTAGTGGATGGTTGAATGATGAATAGGAGGCAAAATGTAGAGTTACTAACTGCATGGAATGTACTGCTATGGTGAAAAGAACGATGTAGCATCCTAGATTCACAGTTAGTATCCGGACGGCGGAATCATCAATATCAAGGTACTCACCATAGAACACGGATTGGAATAACAATGCCGTGGAAGTATACAGCAAATTAACACTATCCTCTTTGTATTTCGGCGTGTCGGTGTAGGACATAACTCCCAAGTTATAAGGTAACAGAAAGCGTAGCAAAAAGCATCGGGGTTTTTAAGTTCTAGATGGCAGGAAAAAGCTTGAGTATATTCTGATGCGCCTGCATTGATAGCTATCTTCCGGAGGTCGCGTGTAATAACAAGGAGAATTTCGTATTACGGATAATTACACTCATTTAGTCCGTTGAAACGGCTAGATGCAGAGCAAATAACCTCCTGTAAGCTGTATTTCAAGGGATGGGCAAATTGAACCCGTCGAATATTAATCATTGATGAATGAATTATGATGGGGAATCGCTAGTGACTCATCCGGAGGAAATTGCCTCATTTCTTCTGGGTTCCCTCGCCACAAATGATTCCGCCACATTGTATTCCATCCGCCTCAGATTTTCCATAGAAGTACGTACGGATAGATCCGTCCCTTTCCAGCAGAATGCATTTCTTTCCTTACAAGTAAATTTAAGTAATCGAAGTCTAAATGATTGTTCGGAGCGGAACCAATGCTATTTGAAGGGATCACGGTTTAGATCATGCGTTGTCACTGTCTGACCTGCAACCACCATGACCTCGAACGAAAACACTGCGACGTCCCCTGCTGGAAGGACTCGCTTGCCTTCTCTTAATCAGTTAGCTGCAAGGATCAACATCACTGCTCCCACTGGCGCTGCTCCATCGTCCTCTACATCTTCATCCTCAACCCAGGCAGCTCCGCGTCCTAGGCTTGCTGCATTTGCGCTCAGAACTGGCTCTAATACATCTTTATCCACTGCAGCTTCTGGGGCCACCAATGATTCTACCCAGGTCCAATTCCCCAGCACAAGATCTACTTCGCCCGCATCTATGACCCCTCCACAATCAACAACACCCTCCAACGAGACCAGCGGCGACCCTCTGACGGCCGAGAAACTCGAAAAACTCAATAGCCAGGACCAAGTCCCGGAACTGAAAAGCAATCGCATCAAAGGATACAAGAATATCCCTAGTCTCGATGCTATCACTGCCCGACTTGCAAAGACTCGCGCGCTTAGCATCGATGGCACCGCAAAGCCACCAGATGCTGAGATGATTGAGGATCCAAAGACGCCGGGCTTTCCAATGAAGGCTCCAGAGCATCCTTTGCAGTATCCATGGTCAGTCTCTATTGTTTCACTTATCCTCTTGTTAACCCCTGCCGTAGGACAATCTTCCATGATACCAAAGCAAAGTTCCCTTTCACTCCCGGTCCAGGAGCGACTGGTCCTCCTCCTTCTGCACCACCCAGTGCGACACCAGAGGGTGCTTTCCCCGCGCACCCACCACCAGAGTCGACTGATTATGAAGCTGGCCTGACCGTCATCGGTGAATTCAAAACCGTCGAAGAATTCTGCCGTTACTTTAACTGGCTCAAACCACCCTCGAAAATCGAACGTAACTCCAACTATCATCTTTTCAAATCTGGTATCAAGCCCATGTGGGAAGACCCCGCAAATGAGAATGGCGGAAAATGGGTGCTGACGATGAAGAATAATCCAGGGTTGCTGGATCGCTGCTGGAACTGGCTCGCAATGGCACTTGTCGGAGAGGAGCTGGAGGATGGGGATGAAATTTGTGGCGCGGTTGTTAGTTTAAGGAGCAAAGTGGATCGGATACAGGTGTGGACGAGGAGCAAGGAGGACATTGAGAAGCTGAATAGTATCGGAAAGAAGTTGATCAAAATTTTGGATGTTTCTGAAGCAGATGGGATTGGGTTGGAGTTCCAGGTATGGTTCCTTCATTCATTTCATCCTTGCAGGTTCTTATATATTTTCCCATAGTACAATACGGATGACAGACCACTCCCGAACAAATTCCTATCCATCCAAGCCATGCCATCCACAGGATTCCGTTCATCTTTTCAAGCGCCTGTTAGCGGACAAGGACATAGCCGCAGTGGATCCACCACCACCGATGCCGATTCTCAGTCCCCGGGCCCTTTGAGTGCAGGGAGTGGAGCCTTTGGTAGCTTCGGTGTGGGTATCGGTGGGTGGAGAGGGCAGAAGGGACGGTAGTCGAACAACGACAACGACTCAGAAAACCATCTGTATAATTGTGTCTTATTTAATGAACTAGCCAACCCATCTGTGATTCCAGAGTCCCGGCTATTGCTAAGCATCGTCAGTAGGTCATATACTTCCGCACCTCGCAAACTCTGGTGATGATTCAGATGAATCCAAAACTTCGGCCGGTCAGGTATCATAACTTACAAGTCGAAATATTTGTGGCGCAGACCCGAACATACATATTAGACGACCATTCCTCTTCGAAACACCCAGCATGTGTAGTCATTGATCTGTGCGTCCATTTTCTTTGTGATAACTCTCTAACGAACAATGACTTCACTTGTGACAGAAGCTACAGTGATGGTGTTACAATCCAAGCATAGTCTACATCATAAGTATATCTCGATAAATGGTCATTTTTGAATCGCAAACCTCGCCTCTGTCCAGATTGGAAGCGGGACACAATCTGCACCCTTTGCTTTCTTCTTTGCGTTTCCTCCCCCTGGACTAGTAAGGGTGGTGTGACATGCATAACAAACATGATCAGCCAACTTGGGTCGTGTGTCTACAATCGATTCCCCAGAAAGCGCAGAAGGAAGCGAAGTAATCGAAATCAAACTCTTCCACCTCTGCGACACACCCACTTGAGTCGCACTGTCGCAGAATTAGCGTACATCTCCCTTTCAAAGAAAAGAGCTTACCGCTGGCACAAAGCACATCTCTCATCAGTGATCTCGAAATCTTCAAACTCTTGTTCCTTCGATATGACCTTCGCACAGGTCTTGACAATCGTTGAAACCGTCGAAGGGTAGTCCTTCTCTAGCCCGATAATAAAACTCCTCGTCAGAGCATTGATCCCCATCGTTCTGCTCTTTCCGCTGTCGATTCYATCTTTCCCGACAACAGTGAGATTACACCACCATGCCCACGCTGTAGCTTCTTTCATCCCGATGTCTCTGAGAGGGCGGCTGACATGGACGGGGTTAGATGAGTCTGGTGCGATCCATATTTCGCCGTTGTTGAATTCACTGACGTCGCCTCCGCTAGCCACACTTCCAATGAGACCTATCCCTGCGGATGTCATTGAAGTGCCGAGGAGGATATGGGAACAGCTGTGGCGTTTGGCTGTGTAAAGGAGAAGACCGCGAGTGAGGGTGGTTGTGGTCGTTGAGAGAGCTGAAGTGGATGGAAGGGAATCGAGATAGGCATGCAGTCGCTCGGAGGGAGTTGATATGGGGTTCGAAGGTTTAAGGGGGATATCTAGGAAATGGTTAGTTTTGTAACAGTGAAGCTAGATATCACATACCTTCATCTGTGATGTCCATAGACCATCGTTCAGCCGGTGTGCTCCCCCACCAGGATTCGTCAAACGCATCCTCTGTTCGAAGAGGTACAAATTCAAATATTCCGTAGCTTTCAACCACTGTGCGCAAAACATCTATACGATCTTTGCTCTGAAACCTTACTTTAGCTGGGGAGATGGAATGGAAAATTACACCCACCTGAGGCAAGACTTCACTCTGCTCAACATAACAAACTATAGCTTTGTTCCAAGCCCTCTCATTCCTGGNATGATCGTTCCCTCCCTTCGCCCGCGCCCCCGGCTCTCGACTGACTAGCCCATTATCTCGTCCCTTAAAATAACACTTGTACACCAGATCCAGTAGAAGCGTCGACCCTAGACCACCAGATAGTCCAATGAGCAGATTCCCTGGAGCCCTCAAAGATTTCTTATTGGGCCCCGGATTCTTTCCTAACCCAAGATCATTAATACATGGATCCAAAGCCCTCCGAAATTTGATAGAGACTAGGGGGAAGAAGCAGGATTTACAGTATACAGCATGTCGGATTACAATAGTTCCTGCTGCCTCTTTGCACTTGACGCATGTTTTAGTTTTGTCGAATTTAGTACGACGGGGAAGAAGGAGGGATGGATCGTTGGTGGTGGTTGAGCAGGACGCCATGTTTGGCGCCAGTCAGATTTTCTCGATTATCGCTCTTCGATGACTCATATGTCCGTTCCTTATCTTATCTCTACGTTCTAAAACTACACTTGAACTCGAACATCCATCATCATTGGAAATGGCCTCCGCGTTTTTTTACGGCACTCTCATGCACCNTCTAATTCTCAAGCGGGTTATTGGGAACGACGGCAGCCATCTCCAGATTTGCCCTGCAGTCCTCTTCGATCACACTCGACACCATGTTGCTCATGGTACTTATCCAGGAGTGGTCCCTTACGAGAAGTCTAAACCATATTTTGACCACGATCTGACTCGAGATGAGAAATGTGTTAGAGGGAGCTTGGTCACCGGATTATCTGAGAAGGACTTGCGACTTTTAGATTACTTCGAGGGTCCCGTCTGTAGCAGCCCTGCTTTCTTCACAAGTTCTGGCAATGGAAATTGACCAGTTGTTGTTTCATATCTGCAGGAGTATGAAATAGAGCGCGTACAAGCATGCCCTCTTTCTTCACTAATACCTCTCTCTTCATACACCCTCCCGACCGCCTCTGAAATTGCCTCATACCCTCCACCACTCCCAGTCGTCCTATCAGATCCGATCAACGCACAAGTATACATATACAAAGACTTGAAAGGGTTGGATATGAAGCAAGGGTTATGGACGTTTGAGCAGTTCATCAAGACAAATGCAGGGCATTGGATTGGTGATCAAGAGAAGGAGAATGCCGAGTATACTGAGGTGGACCAAGTTAGACAGAGGTTAGAAGAGCAAGCGAGGATCCAAGCTACTTATGCGGAAGTGGAGGGGATCAGTGTTACTACTTAAGAGCTACTGAAGGGTCCGTGGATGTTAAATGTCTTCCAGCACCATGAAGGCTATGCGGTGCCACCGTACATCAGGAAAATCCTTGCTGTATAGTGCAAGTATAATAGAGCACTAATCGAACTGCTATTGGAGGATCTTGATTATTGTTTCAGCTCTGATCTGGGCCAATTTTTAAAGGAAGCGCTAGAGTATTCGAAGGCAATTTGACTCTGTATAGGTACTGAGNCTCATCGCCTGGCGTCACTGTTTACCGGTGCACGAGAATCCCCTCTGCATGATCGGACAGAGCTGCGGTCTTGTGAAAGAGTCTTCCATGGCCGCAGTTTGCTATAGATTACTAAATACTGAGCTGGGCTAACGCAGCCTCTGGGCTCGGCCGGTCCGTGCCCACTGTTAATCTCCGGTAGGAAAGTATTATAAAGGACCTCTTTCAGAGAGATAATGAGATTCATAGCGGGTAATAGTTGATCGCATCCTAGGTTCAGTACCAGTCTGCCAGAGCTTCATCCTTCAGCGCTCATCACGCGACGCGTTGATTAGAGTGGTCGGGACCGAGGTGGAGGCTATACACTCGGATCAGATGGCTATGAGTACCAGCGCTGCGTGCTAATTATAAGACACCGTAACTTGAACTTCAACCACTACCTTCTCATAAACTACTGTAAAACAACGACATGTGGAACAACTACCACCAGAACTCTGGAGCGCCGCCGTAAGTAGTCTCGACCTAGATGTTTCTTGGGAGATGCTAAAATATCATAGGTTCCCCAGTCCCGGATTTCCGCAAGCAAACCCTGGGTTTGTCATTCATACTTTCGGGTTGACAGTGCTAACACAGGCACAATTTTCTGAATAGATATGGAGGGTATGTTTCTTGTGCAGATTCTTCGCGTTCGTGTAACCTCATCATCGGTTTTCTGCAGTTATGGTCCGCCACCTGGGCCACCACCTTCAGGTTACGGACCCCCTCCGGGCCCTCCTCCACACGGGTAACTCATATTTCTTTGTTGACATCAAAAATGTGCTTACCATTTTCAGATACGGCCCTCCCCCTCTTCCACCCCGTCAACCGTCCGTATCTTGTACGATACTAAATTACATCTACTTACAGACCATCTACAGCGGCGGTCCTCCTCCTCCCGTTGCGAACCGATCCTATCCCGGACAACAATACCATAATCAACCTCAGAGCAATGGCTACAATCCTCAGTATAGTCAACCTCCTCCTCCCAACATGCATAATCGTCCGAATTCATACGCGCCTCCACGTAAGCTATCTTTCTCTGAGTATCGTAGATTTTCTCATGATGATCTAGCTGGCGCACCACCACGTCCTCCAACACAACAGCAGAACTATGGTCCCCACACACAGGGGCCGAACCACAGAGACCAACAACCATTTTTCCAATATTCCCAGTGTAACGGGAAGAAGAAGGCTCTTCTGGTATGCTTGAATCACCTTCCTTGTACCGTACTTTCCTGAGTATGCGCAGATTGGTATCAACTACTTCCGCCAGCAAGGTGAACTGCGGGGATGTATTAATGACGTTCGCAATCTACACCGCTTCTTATGCAGTGAGTTACCTGCTTTCTGTGAAATCTCCTCTCACTCCATCCTAGGCAAGTTTGGGTATAAGGAGGATGATATTGTTATTCTGACAGATGATGCTAAAAACTCCAGACAACAGCCCACCAGGCAGAACATGGTACGATTCATTGTGGGCTTGCAGGATGGAATTCGGACTTATCACTTTGGTAGATCCATGCAATGCAATGGCTTGTAAATGGAGCCTCCCCTAACGATTCATTGTTCTTCCATTGTGAGTGGCTTAATATAGCGTACTATAATTGGCCACTGACTCCAAAAATAGATTCTGGTCATGGTGGCCAAACAAAGGATCTCGACGGAGATGAAGCCGATGGAAACGACGAAGGTATATCATCTATACACTCCTGAACTTCTCCAGGGACTGAAGTGTTTCTCCCAGTCATCTATCCGGTCGATCACAAGCAGAATGGTCACATCGTCGATGATATGATGCATGATATCATGGTCAAACCTTTGCCCGCAGGATGTAGGCTCACCGCGATATTTGATGTAAGTCGGCGTGGGAGATTGTAGATTGAAACAAGCTGATTTTGTTCCTGCTAGTCTTGCCATTCAGGATCCGCCCTAGGTCAGTTCTACCCTTCTTTTATTTGCCTATCTACATCCTCAAGTTGCTTCCAGACCTTCCATACATCTACTCTACAGAAGGAAAGATTAAAGAACCCAACTTGGCTGCAGAGGCAGGTCAAGGTCTCATGTCGGCCGTCACCTCTTATGCTCGTGGGGACATGGGAGGAGTATTCAAGAGTGCTATGGGGATCGTCAAGACCGCTACTGGAAGTAACCAGAAAGCTAACGAACGTGCGAAGCAGACCAAGACGAGTCCTGCGGATGTAGTACGTTTGTGTTCTTTCGATTAGGACGCCCAAAACTAACTGATTTCCGTAGATTTCCTGGAGTGGATGTAAAGATTCGCAGACCAGTGCCGATACCCAGGAGGCTGGGAATGCCACTGGTGCTATGAGCTATGTATGTCAACCAGCGCGCATTTGTAGGGACGGACCGCTGATACTTTCTGCAGGCTTTCATTGCAGCGTTGAGTCAGAACCCTCAGCAAAGCTACCAGCAGCTGCTCAACAGTCTTCGGGAGATCCTTCGCGCCAAGTACAGCCAGAAGCCTCAGCTATCTAGTTCCCATCCCATGGTATGATTTCATTCACATTCAGCTTCCTCTGACGTGTTTCTGACCTCACCGGTTCTTCCAGGATACCAATTTGATGTTCATATGCTGACACCCGAAATAATGATACATTTATACAACTGTTGTCTGCAAGTAGACTTGGTATGTATCGAGATACTAGTAGGGTAATTAATTTCCAGAGGCGCTCCTGCTGGAGGACAGTATGTAATGATACAGACAATTAATGTAACAGAAAGGTAGCATGGTCTACGAACAAGGAACACTGACGATCCGCCCACGCCCATGGTCTCCAAAGCGAACAACTGATTTCTTTTTCTTGTTGTGCTTATCGAAGGCCCCAAATTCCGGCACCTGGTAAGCCCTAATATCACGTACTGTTAGAGGTGGACAGGTGTGCTGTGATGCCCTCTAACAAGAGGGGTTTATCTCGCTCACTGCCTCGACGGCAGGTGGCCTACCTTTTGGTGGGC
>LBLO01000247.1:0-35733 GCA_004354395.1 Chondrostereum purpureum | reverse complement strand
CACTGTGAAGGATCATAGATCGAGTTGGCGTACCATTTTCGCCCATTTTTGGCTAACCTGATCCTAATGCGTATGGAATCGGGCAAATTTTGCCCTGACAAACTTCGCCAAAATCACCGATTTAGGATCGGACATCACACCGCATAGTCCCCCCTCCTGGACGCCTGTGTAGCCGCAGTTTAGAAAAAAAGTGCCGGAACGGACGAAGGACATCGCGACGCACTCACCAATACTTGGATAGTTGGGAATCTGGCCATATTCAAGAGCTCATTAGTATGAGCTCTAACAAAGAAAGCACCTAAAACACACTGACTGCTCCATCCAGGTGTTATAATAAGGTATAACTGCAGAAACACGCGTTTGTTGCAACATGATCTCAGATACCCAAACCTATAGCTGTGGGTTCGTATCAATGGGTATAAAGCGAGACTTTACAGGTAGGTTTACCTCATAGGCTCTCTGTGCACGTTCCTCCTTCCCCAAAGATGGATTATATGGCTTCCGCCATGCATACCACGCGATGCATGTACGCCAGAATACCACTTCAGTAGAGCATTTCTGAGGGGACCAGGGGATTTAACCTGATGCATAGCACTACTATGCTGGAAAGAAGCGGAGGGAATCAGCCCTGTGGCATTGTTCAATGTCTTGTCGCTAAACGACTGGGTCCTGGAGCACGCAACACGTCTGGTACGCTTTGTTGGCCGTCTTCCAGGAGCTGCATACGACACGTCCTTCTCATCGGCTTCACTACGTTCATCTAAGGATTCACTGTAATCCGACGACGCGCTTTTCGATCTGGGGGCTTTGCGTTTGGCCATCTGCACCCAGTGGTGGTTCCCAAGTTGAAGACTTTTCAAATTCCACCCCTTACCAAGCTATGACTCACGTTGACACTCTCAATTTAAATGAAAATCGCGTGGGAGCTTTTAATAGTATCAGTTTGGCTGAAAAGGTGTCATGCGGATCCATTCATATTCAACGTTGTCTCCACACATCTGCAAGTCAAGTGTATATATACGCTCCGCCGTGCACGATTGAATTCATATCAAGTATACCCCACACTCAAATAGAGAGTAAGACTAACAGTTGTCCACCCTCACTGTGTCCGTCTGAGATGAATAATAAATAGCGCATGGTTGGACCACCAATGACTGAGAGTGAATACATATGCAGGCTGGAAAGACCTTTTTTATGGAACAGGGCATTATTCTCATGTACCTAAACGGTGATAGCTCCCGCAGTCCACCCACCCAGACCCAACCAATCACTAGTAGGTCTTCTTCTTCTCGTCAACGGAAAGACCACCAGGTCCCATGTTGACTAGCAAGATGAGACCACCCACGATCGACAGCGTTTGGAAGAAGTCGTATCTGATTGCCCAAGTTAGTTAACAGCATCCAAGGGAGAGGAGGGAACGTACTTGAGGAAATCGCGTTGAGGGTGTCTAGAGGGTACCTTCCACCAGTTGTTTGCGAATACGTTGAAGATGCTCAAGACGAGGACAAGGAAAGTGGCCGACCATCTGGCTTTGAAGCCAACAGCGACCATGACACAAGCTGCAAAGCCCACAATAGAAACGAGGAAACGCCCGATACTCCAGCTACCTTGAAGAATGAAGCCGAGGAATAGAAAGATGAGAAGCACACGTCCGGCAAGAAGGAAACTGTGTTGCGCTTGGATTAGACTAAGGAATAGAATTCAGAGGGGGACACATTACTATTTCTTGCGGTCAGTCTCGCTGATAGTGGGGATGCCTGCAAAGAGCTTCTTCCTTGTAACCATCGAGTCGCTGAAAACCATGAAGAGACCACCGATAACACTCAAGTTGCGAAGGAAGAAGGTCATATCGAAAATGAGGCCATATCCAAAGCCTTGTATAATGACCACACCCAAGAGTCCGCCCACTGCATACTCGGAATATCTCTTCATGATAACAGCCGATGACGCGCCTAGCATAGTCTACGACACATGAAGATAGCTTAGACAATTGTGGTTCCGGCAGGTGAACGGGTACGTACTATGATGTTAAGAAGAAGGAACGTGTGGGAGATTCCCCATGGGAACTTTCGATGCCTGGAGCACAGATATAAACCTCCGTATGTCCAGGTAAGATGAAAGTGAGTATACTGACTGTTGAAGATACCAAATTTGGTCGCTCCACTGGGTCATGATTCTGAGGGCATCCTCCAAAAAGGTGACCACAATGAGGAAACGCCCAATTGCCGGCAAATAGGGTTTCAGTGGTTGCGTATAAATGTCTACTTGGTCTTCAACCTGTTTACTGAAGGCACGAAGCTTTTCAAGGGGATCGTCAGGGTTGGCTGAACGGTAGCCTGACGATGGGCGGGAATTAGAGAGGCCGTGGGGGTCAGCACTGTAGCTGTGGCCTTGTGGGCGGGCGATATTGATTCGAGAGGACATTGAGGATGGTGGTAAAGTTCAAAGTCCTGACACGTAAACCTTTTGAAGACGTGGCGATTGCACAGCCACATGTGCATGAATCCGGGTCGCAGATCATCGACATCCAAAATGCACATGGACTCGGACAAGATTCTTCTCTTGCATCCTTGCCATCCTCAAAAAGAACACTGCTCACAGACGAGAAAATTAATTTGTGCCATATTCATGGAATCAGCTATAAGTAAAGCACAGATGCTGGTATGTAGGTGGTAGATTATGAACAACATGATCCCTATAGCCCCTCCGCATGCTCGTCTACCCCAAGCGGCCCTGATATTCGGTTTTCTAATACCTCCTTCTTCAAGGCGGCAACCTCTACTGGGCCCTTAAACACCGTAGCTAAAGGATACTTCATACTGCATTCCTGTCGGAATTCTTCTTCCCTAGGTGAGGATATCGTCTTGAGGAGTTCCAATATTTCCAACGCAGTCTACACGACCCAAGATTATGACAGACACCAGATCTTAGTTGTCTCACAGACAAACGCACCTTGATCTTCAAATCGACTTCGGGCGAGGTCAGAACACCAAACAAGATATTCTCGACCTCCTCTCTCTGCGCCCGTAGAAATAGATGCGAAACTTTCGAGGCAGCAAGAACGGCGCGAGCATCAAACGAAAACCTTTGGAGGAATTCTGCATTAAAAACTTCCAAGGAAACTTCTGGAGGCAGGAGGCTTGCAATCCCTTCTGAGAGCGCCGTGCCGACAGGTTCAGGTTGCGGCTGTACAAAGGACAATGCTATAACATTTACGTGAGATCAATCCAGACGCTCGATAGAAACAGTACCGACAGTTGTGTTGGAAATGCGCTATTCTGAAATGTAGCTCTGGATCTTCTGGCGTTATAGCATACGCTTTTTTGAGTGCCTGAACAGCTTGTAAAAGTTTATCTGGGAAAGACAAATCAGTGAACAGAGCAACGTCCTCGCTTAACGACACGTCTCACTCCTCCTAATGGCAACATCGTATACCGCGATCCACATGTCGGTGTTTTCGGGTATCAACAATGTTAATGGTTGTAGGAGTTTAGCTGCACGTTCCAGTGGGTCAGGGGCTGCTAACGCTTTTGAGCCATCGGGGTCATCATCCTTCGTAGGAGGTTCGAGACCCTTGTCCTCATTGGTCGATGACGCCCCTTCCGCAGGTTAATAGAAAAGATCGAAAAAAAACATAGATCTCGCACCCTTCTTTGGTTCTTCGAGGGCAGTAGTGGTATTATTGCTCTTCTGAGCAGCCTTTTTTGCCTTTTTCTTTGCCTTTTTCTCAGCATCAGTGAGTTGACCTACATCAGAGATGAGCACGTCGCAATTTTCCAAACTGCGAAGGACTAACCTGATCCATCCGATGCCCGAGTCAAAGACGGATTATCGTAAACTTCGACATATAGCTGAGGAACATGAAGGCAAAAACTTGTGCTTGAGAGACAGTAAGACGCACTCTACTGGAAGCAATAGCTGATCTAACGTATGCTGGATGCGATCTTATACGGTCTTCCCATGATAGTAGACTAGGTGAAAATTATTGATAAGAAAAAGAAGCCAGTGTAGAATGGAGTGGCGTACTTGAGGTAGATATTAATGTTGAACTTGCGAATAGAATACCCATGGAAATCGTACTGATCATCCTCAACTTCGTCAAAGATTTTGTGGATGGCAGTGTACTTCTTCAGTGCCATGGCGTAAGCCCCATTACGATTATATGCATCTGCCTCTTCTATGAGGTATAACAACGACTGCATGTCTTCTAGATCCGCTGCTGGACTTGAGGCATCTTTCTAAAAAATAAACAAAATAAGGTTTGAGTGGCCGCACTGAGGCAGGGAAACTTGCCTTGGTGAAGAGGCCTAATATTGGCTGAGCTTCTTCCACCATACCAGCTCTGAGTCTATATTTTGCACACTTGGTGTTGAGAAAACGGTCTTGTCCGTCTAACAACCTCGCGTCGTCCGCGGCGATAGCTGCTCCGTAAGGGTCCCCTGCTCGTTTAAGCATCCTGGCCTTGCATGTGTATAATTCTGGCAGTGTCGGTGTATGTTCCATTGCTTTCTCCAGAATTTTCAACGCTTTCTCGTGGTTTCCAAGATGGGAATGATGTTGAGCTAAAAAGTACATTACCCACAAATTCGTTGTGGGTTCCGATGACTGCGAAGAAGAGGAAACGAGATCACCGAGTTCCAAGATCTCCTGTACCGTTTGCATTTTGGCGTGGTCAGAATAGAGAGATTTTACATCGGTGAACAAAGATGGGATGCCTTTGGTGAGTCCCGACTGGAGGTATGGTCTGACAAGTTCTTTAAATTTGTCTCCCGAAGATAGGTCCAATGCAAGACGGAGAGGAACACGGGATCTAGGGAGCTGAGAAGCAAACTCTTCCAGGATTTTGATCGACTGCAACGAACACTTATCTGCAATCAACAGTTCAAACCAGTAATTTGTGAAAAGTGGAACTCAACCGACAAGAAGGACCACATTGATTCTCCAAGTACCCGTGATAATATTCATAGCAGTCCGGATTATGCTCAATTAGAACGCGCCAAGCATGCTCTGCCTCTGGTGATTCGAGTTTAGAGAGAAGACGCGCTGCAGCAGAAGATTGAGCAACTCGAGTAAATCAGAAAATTGAAGCTGACCTCTGATTTCCATGATGCTAGTTTTGTCAACTATTTCCCGATCTTTAGCACTGGAATCTAACAGAGCAAGGGCCTCCAAAGAATCGCCCATCTCTTCAAGGATGCGAACGTGATATAATGTAGTTTCCGAGTGCTCCACGTCGTAATTGGGAACGTTCTACAGAGCTTATGAGCCACGAAGGATGTGTTAACACCTTTACTCACCTTCAAGCTTCGTCTGTAATGTTGCATTGTCTGTTTAGCCTCTTCGAGATTGCCATTAAGATGATATGCAACGGCAAGGGCCACCCAGTGCTGCCTGAACGTGGGCCGAATGCGTAGAATAGTATTCCTCGTTTCTATGAGAGCGTCATATAATCGTAGCTGGGTCTGCAAATGTGCAGTATCGCGGAGAAGGTTCATGTTGTCCTGGGTTCCAGATCGATTGAACACTTCTAATCTTGAGAAAACCAAGCTGGGCGGACGGACCTTATCGAATCTCAAGGCTTGGATGTATGACTTGAGGNCTTCCTNCATACTTTTTTCGCCCTTTTGGATGAGCGCGAAGACGTGCCAACATATGTGCGAGGTGAGATCAAGCCGCATACCCTTCTTGACAAGCTCTATTCCTTCATCACGCTGTCCCATATGAACGAGCACAAGACCCTTCATACACAAGGTTTCTAATAGAGCCTTCTTCAGATGAGTTCTATCAGCGTGACTGGAGACATACCGCCATGGTCAGGGAACTTTTTGAGGATCTGTTCGGCCGTTTTCAGCCCTTTCTTGAGTTGTCTGGTTTCATAGAGTGTAAGCAATTCCTTGAAAAGACCAGATTCCTTAGAGGCCAATTGACGGTTCTTAGGAACACCCAGAGTTTTGAGCATCGCACAAGATAATTGAAAAACAGACTTCGCAACAGTACGATTTTGCCAGTCGTCATTGGTAACTTCATCAGGAAATGTGTTCTCACGACGCCTCATTTCCGTTTAGATGTCTTACTGCTCCCGTATTAACCAGTAATTTACAACATATATAATATATATATGTAAGCAGTGAGTTGAAGCATAATACAGTGCGAGTATTTAAATCATTGATAAATAGCGAAATGCATAACAGGGGGGAAATGCGAACAGACAGCACAAATGCAGCGACAGAAGGGAAAGAAAAAGTTATCAACCCTCGGAACTTGGCAGTCCTTTCTTCTGCCGCGACAAGCGCTTGGCTTTGGCCTGGAAGAAGTTTTAGCTTAAAAAAATAACAATATGAATTGCTTGGACGGGACCTTAGCACGACTCCGAGCCCCTCTTCCAAACTGCTCCTGCCCATCCTCCTCCTCTTCCTCCTCTTCTTCGTGGATAGAGCCAGCTGCGGATGAGTGGTCGAAACCATTGCCCATCTCGACATCGCTTTGGGTATCATCCGGATCACTGCCATCCGTATCATCAGATTGGCGTTTGCGAGTACGGGGCCGTCTAGGGAAGGCTAAAGCGTTATTACAGAGAACGTACATGTAAGGTTTACTCACTTTGCGTGTCCACTGGCCGAGGTACTAACTGCTTTTCGCTTTGGGGCGACTTTCCTCTCCTACGAAGATTATGATAGACTTATCGGCGAGAGGCTGCTAGACTCACTTTCACTGGATTTGTGAGCGTCTCGACCCACTTGCGCGTTGCTTCCGGCAGAAAGAGAGTTTTCGAAATCTTTATGGTGAGACCATTAGCAAAGATCGAAGTAACGTCGTCCTGTAATTGTACCTTATGACTAGCATCCGCGTTTGGAAGTGGTCGTAGAATATCCGATGGTAGCTTGATCTTCTCAGGATATGCAGCTAAGTTCCACTGCTTTTGCTTTGCACGATTCCGAATAAGAGCTTGTGACAGCTCACAGAGAGCATAGAACCGCTAAATAGTAGCATGAAAGGGCTGAAGTGTGGACGAGCAAGATCAACATACTTCGGAAATGCCCTCTTTTGGGTCTTTGTCTCTCACTGTCTTCCCCTTCAAAGCCAAGTGGTACAACAATGGAATGTTTTCTTCAGTAGCCACAAAATCGAGGTAGAAGGTGATGTATTGCGAAAAATCTGCGATACTCTCTACCGCCATAGAGTAATCGGGATGGTATGCCAACAAGTGAAGTAATCGAATAAAAATCATTTCGAAGTTTTGCACGCGATGTGCTGGTGAGGGTTAGTAACTGAAAAGTGAAAATAATTACAAGCTGTAACTCACCCTTGGGCATCTTCCTGTATGAAGACACGATATACGAATGCGCCTAATTTGATTGTTAATAAAATGCCAGTCCAATTCATCAGGGGGAATTCACCAGAGTCTTGACGTCTCCCTCTGGGTCGTGTACAGTGAGGAAAGGGATCACATTATACTTGGGCGGCAATCGCCGCACAGACAACAGAGAGATCAACTTCGACAAGAAGGTGTGTCGTACATTATAGCAGGAATCCTTTTAAGTCACGATATGAGCAGGGTAGCACTTGGAAGGACAGAGGCACTTGACGAACCTGAACAACGAGAGCCAATTGCAAGAACTTGGGAACTAGTTGCGCAGCGTACAACTCGACGGTAGACAAATGCAGCAAGGACACTGCAGCTTGGAGGCGCATCCGAGTCTGATTTTTGGGCTGATGTACCCAGAGATCGATAATCGCGCTTTACAAGAGGCGACAAGCATGGTAGACTCACCTTTCTGCAGGTGTCTCCGAAGGAAAGGAGCCTCCATATTCGATGAGCGCCGCAAGCATCTTGAAGACGGGTTTTGCAACTTCAAGACTTTCCTCTTGGGAACATACGAGTGCACGATGCCGAAGGACCTTTAATGCCAATATCTTAGCACGTAGGTAACCCGAAACTTCATGGTCTTCCGCCCATTCTGCTGTGGTTTCGTCTTCATCCGGAGCCTTCCTCAAAGTTAGCCGGAATACGATCGGTACCAAAAATATCGTACCTGGGAGTCAGGGTCGGAAAGCGGTAGAAGGTCTTTGATCAAGAATGCTACAATGTCTCCGCTGTTTTTCTCAAACGATTCGGACGCGAATCGTGCGAATTGCACCAAGACAGCCATATGTGCGGCCAGCATTTCCGACGAGACTTTTCGCAAGTCTCTCGATATAACCTGAAGGAGGCCATTAACGATTTAAGCATCACAAGAACATGACAAATGCCTTACGGTGATGATTTCCGTACAAACCTGATCTTTTTGTTTCACGAAAGAAAGGAACCGGGCTGCAAATTTAGCTTGCCTCATATCAGAGGCCAGAGCGTATGTCTTCATTTTCTGAACCATTCGTCTGACGCGTGGCATTAGTAAAAGTCAGCAGCGATGGAATCCATAATACTAACGCATCTGCCGGAACAAGCACCTTCCCAATACTCTGCAAAGCGGCTAAAGCTTGAACTGCAACATCCATGATTGGTTTCCCACCCTCGACGGAAATTGCTCTAGTGAGTAGTGCAACATGAGATTTATATAAGATGGGACAATGCTTTGATACGAAGGTGAGTGTCCAGGCAGCATTGACACCCGCCAAATTAGCGTGTGTCATTGTTGTTCCCTGCATCTCGGATACTTTGGCCAATAATAGTGGGATGGAGGATGAATTCAGTATACGCAGGCTTGCTCGTCGAACTAAGAATTTCATAGTAGGTAGTATCGGGGCTGCAGTCTGTTCAATCCGTCGTATGAAGTCGTCCTGTAAAGCGTTAAACGGGTTGAATGGGAATGAAGCCCATAAGACCACTAGCAATGAGCACTGCGTACCTCTGCCTTTGTCAAACTCTTCAAATCGGTCTCTACATCAATGCACTTCTTAAAAAGCTTGTACAATCTAGCCTCATTTAGTTCTGCGAACTTGTTCAAATGTAGGGCCGCTTGTTCAGGATCTGGGCATTGAGCTGGAGTAGAGGTTAACCTAGTATCCATTCTTAGTAGCAAAAGATGCACCTGAAACATGTGCAGTGAAGACTTTCAGCCTTGTCTTCACTTGTTCTTCGTCGTCGTCTATGACTCCTCCGTTATTTTTAGCGCAGGCTTGGATGTAGTGGTCGAACAGCGTCGGACGTCTATATATACATTGAATTACAGCCCTGCCCATAGATGACCAGTACCCACAAGTGTTGCAGATTTGTCAGACCCATTAAAGCATTTCGCTGACGATCATCAAGGTATTTCATGGTGACGATAACCCGATCCGTCCAGGCCGTTTCGTTAATTTCTGTCGGCTTTGGAAGAGGCAATAGATGCTCTGCGACTACCTGACAGACTGCAGATCTGATTACAAGGCAAAATCAGCACATATGTATTCATCTCAGTATTCGCACTTACCTGACTTCTGCTATGCTACCCAATTTCTGAAAAATGTCCCCGACAATCCAGGAGAAGTGCTCAATAGCCGATGGGTCTTTCCTCTCTCTGACCACGTCATAATTAGCGAAGAGGCCTGGATGGTTTCATATCTAACTCACATTTCGGGGTATGCCAGAGCGTATAGTCTCGCGAGGGTATTGAGCGCTTCAAACCGAACGGCAGGCTTCCTATCCGCTGCGCGGGCAGCAATTGCACCCATTTGTTTTCTCGTGACATGATGTAGTGCAGTCTCATAATCGATCTGACCATATAGTTTACATACCGCAGCCCTAACCTTGTCATCTGGATCGAGCAACTTGTGTCCCAGTGACTCTTCCAGTTCCGGGTTTGCCAACAGACCTCTCGAAGTCTCAACAAATTTGAGTCGAACGCTAACAGCTTTGTCGCTGCGCCGCGCAATCCAATGAGTCCATGTTGAGGGATATTTCTTTGCGAGATCACCCCCTCCTTTCCCAGAATACATCTCTCCAAGGACTTGGGTGGCAATTAATCGAATCTGCACCTCTTCAGCATGGAGTTCTTCCTCAAGCTGTGGAATGACACTATGGAGGAGACTCGGGCAAGAGGCGTGAAGCCGCTTGATGAGATCGTGTGCAGTGCGGATCTCACTAAAATCTTCATCCTCCGAATGTCCCACTATGATATCTGTAAAGTAGATAGAGACATGGCGTTGGAGTTTGTCTGCAGTTTCATTGAGAACTTGAACAGCAAGTCGATAGGCAGGTTGATCAAGTCGCTTCAGGAGACATCAAAATAACGGAAACACAGTCAAAAGGAGGCTACGCACTGTGTTCTTATCCATAAATTGAGCCATCAATGTCTCTAGTACGTCATTTGGAACTGACTGGCACTCATCCAATAGGGCCACCAAGATATCCGACATGAAAAGCTCTACTTTCTTGGATAAATCGCGGCGCACTATCGCAAAAAACGACTTGAAGACCTCCCCCATTAGCTCATCTGCATTTGGTAGGTCGCACACCAACACAACGCTCTTGACGGTAGAGAGTGATTCGAGGAGATGAAAGTATTGGGAATAGTAAGGGTCATCTGTGGCTTTGAGTCCACTGACGAGTTGCTTGATAAAGAATTGGAAAATGTCTCTAAGTTGCCCTTGTGTGTATGGCGCGTCTGGAGCAAACAGTCGAAGGATGTCGGCCAAACAAGCCGCGGTGTACGCCTTTACGCCTCTGTCTTTATGCAAAAGAAGAGAATTATTGATGAGCTCCTTCCTAGCGTTGTCCAAGGAATCAACGTCGACCTGCTCCTGATCCATGTCGGCCAGCTCTGTGTGGAGGGTCTGGAGTTTTTTGAGAAGAGCATCGGTCGAAAGGCCTTTCCCAACAAGCTTCTCCTTGAACTTGAGTTTCGTTTTGGCCGGGGACGCTGCGCTATGGCGCGTCTTGGGCGCCATCGAGTGAATGTAGATGAAAGTTTGAGGCGAAGAGAGCACGCGTTGTTGGCATTTGTTGACGTCTCGCGATCTTAGACAAGACCAACACCGCCACGTCAACTTCATTTTATTTCGCCTTGACATTTGATCTTCTCAACCCAGTCCCAACCCCTGAAATACTTACTTTCGAACGCACCAAGATGGATAATGGTACGCCCCCAGCATCGGCCCCGCCCCTGGAGATAATGCGGCATCTGTTCGCTTGATATAATTTTGCCTGTTCACCTTGGACTACTTTCAATTTGCACTTTCGCTTTTCTTCCCACAAAATCTTCGACCTGCGAGTAATATGGACTCATCGTAGTGTCAATCCAGCAGAGCCTGAGGGATTCAGTCTTCCTATCCTGGGGTCCATCGTGCCGCCACCGATGAATGCAGACAGCAGGAGCAGGAGCCCGCAAAAAGAGAGGGATCGTTGGGTGTAAGCTCATGCATTGCTCATAGCACAGTAACAACTTTGGTACTGACTCACGGTCACAGGCGCGAATCTGAAAGTACAAATCCTGGCAACAATCTCCACGTCTCTGGTATCAGCAGAAAGACCGACTCCAGAGACCTCGAGGACGCCTTGGCGAAAATTGGCAGGGTAAGTGCTAACTGAGGATCATATGATCATAGGTTTTCGGTCTAATTGCATTTGTATTAAATTACAGGTTTAAAAAGCGTCAATTGTGCATGTCCCTCATTCTCGCGAAGGCCGCGGTTGCGGTTTCGTCACAATGGAAACGGCTGAGGAAGCTGAGGCGGCAACTACTGCCTTAAATGCCCCCTGAGTTAATGGGAAAGGTCTTGAAAATTGAGAAAATACAGATATATTCTTGCTGTCTAGCTCCTATTCTCATGTCCTATCTGTAGGCTCGCACACCCACCCCAGGAAAATACTTCGGACTCCCGAAGCGAAGTGACTGTACATTTATTCTCTTGTCCCCCTCCGTGGTACCAGCTCTAATTATCTCTACCGCTGTAGATGACCCGTTCTATGATCTTCGCCCATACGATTCGCGATCCCCCCGCTCTGGTCGTGACTAGAGCCGCGATTACTACGATCGCGACCACTACCGGGACCGCAGAGACAGATATTATATAGAGACGGAGACAGGGACTACTACGATAAGCGTCGGGACAGAGACGATGCTCGAAGAGACAGAGATCGGGACTATGACTATCGCCGGGCGAGGTACTATTATAGTATCACATCCACCAATTTCCGCGCCTTCTCAAGTGGCTTCAAGACCAAGATTTTTTTGCGGCGCTGGCTATATCAACTGATCGAAATCAGATGGAATGGTTGGTCAAGGATACTGTTATTATTATCGCATTTGCTTCCTATTCGCAACCCCTTCCGAGCCTTCTCTATTCTGCCGTTGTGATATTATTCAACTTCGGGAAAGCAGGGGTTATGAATGTTGTTCGGAGCAAAATCTCCGACCAATCTTCTGCAGCAAGTTAAGGATTTCGCATGTTAAAAGACAAGGCTGTATCGTATCAGTGTATGTCTTGATGTTCTGAGGACTACATCCCCCCTCGGCCTTGAAACGTGTGACGTCGATGTACCAACATAAGGAAACCACTCGAAGAAGTATAGTGCTCGTAACCAAACTGCCCGGTGGCGTCGTATACAGTATACGTTGTAGCAAGAGATTTCCTTGGTTTTCAAGTCCCAGATTCAAAACTAAATGCATGTTAGATCGGCGTCATATCTTGATATGTTCAAGTCCTAACAAGAAACTAGTCCATTGCTCCCTGACATACTCCGTTCTCATGGATATGCTGTTCGGGAGAGGTCTTGATTCTCTGTTCAGGTGAACCTCTTCGAATTGTGCCTCCTGGCAGGTTTCGTGCCTTGCGTCTTATCTGCGTAGCGGCACCGATAATCAATTGCTCAAGTCAGTGCATCCTTATAAAGCGGCAGAGTGTAGTTCCGCAACCACCACTGGTAGTTCGCTGAGTACACATAGATTGGTGAAGTCATAGCTAGACGCACACATACTCATCGCTGGCCTCTTATGAGCTTCTCGTCTTCTATGTGATGAATGCACTACTTATCGGTATGTCGTCCCTAATCATGATAATCTACATTTGGAGGTGTTGTCCAATCGGTGTGACCAGTACAATTTGAACTCAAATAGGACAAGTTAATACAACTCGTGATAACGAGATGGTATTTTCTTTCTGCTTTTGAAGTCTTCCATTCCATCTCTTCTATGTCTATATAACCATTAGATTCAACGCGTTATCGAACTGTCATCCCCCTCCTTTGGTCTGTCCTGTCCACAACATGTCTTCTTTCGACACCGACAAGGTCCACCTCGGGATGGCTGTGGTTGGCCTTGCTGTTTCATCAATGTTAGTATGCTGGATCCCATACAGTCTTATGTGTGCTGAGTACTGTTCCTGACCAGGTTATATGGGATTACCCTATCGCAAACTTACGCTTACTGCCTTCGATTTCCGTGTGATCCTCTCTACATGAAGGCTATGGTAAGTTCACTTTCTCATCTCTAGGGCCTATTTTTACGTCGTCATCAGGTTGGATTAATAGTGTAAGTCTCTCGGTAGATCATGCCTTCGTGTTGTTCATCGTTCGCGGAAATAGGTTGTTTGAAACTGTCTCCGTGATCTTCGTGACCCATGCAAGCTGGTACGTATAGAGGAGTCCGGATATCTTCACCTCAGTGACGGGTATCCGCAGGTATTATCTAGTTACCAGCGGGTCAGACGAAGTTTCCATTTGGTAAGTACACTCCAGCATTCAGTCCATTGTATCATCTCTCTTAATACTACTTGAGTAGGAGTATTAATGTAAGAGTGATCCAGCCTTTTCTTCCGAAGGCTTCCTCTCTAATTCTTTCCGCAGGCTGAGCTCACTGTATCCGTGAGTACTTCCAGCTTTTGGGCGTCTTGTTCTTACCTTCTCTCGATCGTAGATGATTGTTTCCGGTATCACTGAGACGTAAGTTTACCTCACTTGCTCTGGACAGTCCTCTGACTAGGGAGTCGTGTAGATTCCTTTCGTATCGTGTGTGGACAAGTGAGTGGAGGGCCGCCCATCCCTCATTTTACGACTTGACTATATTCCTTACTCACCTCACACTAGTCAGTCGAGGTCACCGCCGCCGCCGCCTACTCACGTTTTCCTTAGTAAGTTCCCCCAAACGTAGAGCTCTATTATGGTGGACTAACTATCCACATATTAGCTTGCCCTCGCCCTTGTTCATTTCGGTACGTGGAACCAGCGCATGCAATATTGAACTTCCTTTTGAAATAAATATGCAATATAGTCAGTGGCGAATGTGCGTGCACCTAAAAGCGGTTACATGAAATTCTTCCTGATATTTTGTCTTCAGATTCCGCTGTACTGTTCTTTCAATTGCGAGAGTTTGCTAGTTTTAGCTCGGCGAAGGTATGTGTGTCACACTCGCAACTTCTGGGTGCCTTTCGAATTCCTACCTATCTAGCTACAGGTTCCAAGCGTCCTACGACTTACAAGTGCTGCTGTTTGCGACACTTGCATTGCCATATCTTTATGCTACTACCTTCATCAAAAACGCACCGGATACAAGAAGTACGACGCTACCTTTTTGCTGATGTGTTCCATGTTAACATTGATTAGAACCGACAAAATCATCGACTGGCTGATTATATTCGCTATCAAGTCTGGGATACTAACAAGGTACGAGTTTGAATACGTCTAAATTTCTCGAGGCCATCAGTCATTTTCTGATAATCGGGATTCTAGCGTGACATCTGTAGTATGCCTAATTACAGTGAGTGTATCATCTTGTTCGACGAGCGAATTTATCTAACACATTATAGTATCTCCTCGTTCCAGAATCGTGGGCATATCTTGCTTTGAGTTTTTCCATAAGTCGACGTAAGTCCTCGTGTTTATTTCCAACGTGCTGATTGCTGAGATGCACCTCAGTCTATGCAAACACATTCCTTTGTTCGTAAGTGGGATTCGTCGTATGTATTCGGACAGTATTTGGTTCAACGGAGGCTTCCAGGTTGAATACGCGTCAAATTCTCAGAGCTAGCACCATGGAATCAAACATACACGATACTCCGATGATTCCTCGTTTCAGGACGCCACACCTTCATCTGCATCGGCCTGACCTTCATCTCCACAGGCCTGACCTCCATCTCCACAAACCAGACTTTCATCTTCACCGGCCTCATCTTCATCACCCGAACTTTCACCTTCATCGTCCAGAGCTTCACATCCAAGATTTCATACCTCATCCTCACCATCATAGGGAGCAGGTAAGTAGTCGACTGACTCGAGGGTTCTTCGTCTGGAAGCCAACTGTTCTACAGGTTCCTTCTCATATCGATGTGTATGTTATCACAGAGACTGTGACGCAATACGACTCGAGCAATTCCAAGGTTAGTATATCATTACGCATGGAGGGGCTAAAAAAACTGAACATCTTTCTTGTCATCCTTAGAACTCACCGCGGGGTGATCATCACCTTGAAGGCGACGAAGGCCCTGCTGCAATGCATGTTTTGATTGAGGGGCAACTCGAATCAGAGGAAAAAGGGAAGGAAGTCTCGGAAGATACCATTGCCATCGAAGAGCGGACAACTAAAGAACGAACCAGCTCTGATTCCTCTAGTGTTGCGACGGAGAGTGACGGTCCTCGTCAGTAGTACGCCATCATGAAGCCTCCTGAACGAAGTCACGTCCTCCTGAATTTCTATATCAAACGCATAATCATAGTGCACAACATGTATAGCTTATATTCAAGATTCTGTAATTAATTCTCATTTGTTGTACCCTGCCTTACATAATCAAATTAGTATTATCACCGGCGCCACACCTCTGGAAACTTGACTGGAGGCAACGTTCAACTGTGTCTACCCTATATCGGTTTCTGCGCAGAGGTCAAACGTCAACCTCTCACCTCTACCTGCACAACTTGGATACTTTCCATGAACTACTGGCGCAACAACATTGTTCAGAAATCCTCGCGTCACATTTTAAAATTATACTTCCTCTTGTTCATTGTCTGCCTCGTTTTGGCGCAAGATTCAGCCTCTCACAATTCCAGTTCACCTGAATTTGCAAGTGAATCGATGGCAATAGGCTCGTTAGCGTCGAAGTCCGCCGAAAATGCAACTAACATCTACAAACCTGCACAACCACCTTTGGAAATCGAGCGCTATCCAGTCGCGCCCATAGGCCTAGAATTAGAGCAAGTTCACGTGTTTGTGCGTCATGGTGAGTCTCTGGAGGCTTCTTGATTGTTTTGACGCATAGCACTGAAGTGTATTCTTCTTGTTAGGTGAAAGAACTCCTGTAGGCGTTAGGCTTGCAGGCCCACCCGCCAATGTCCCAGAGCATTGGTTGTTATGCAAAACAGCGCGAGCTTTCAGGAATGCTGTGTCAGCGACCATGGAATCTGCGCCGGGAGGGAGCGTGGATGATTTCCTGCCGTCACGTAGGATGGTAGAAAGAGCCGATGGATCTGTGGTCGATGGACAATGGTGTGTTCCTCATCATCCTACCCTATCTATCCCTCTTTTTTGTTGACTTGATCATGATTCAAATCCCCTTTTATCTTTCCTTTGCCGTTACTCTACTTCGTTTCCATTGTTTATAACTACAGTTTACTAGGGGAACTCACGGATATCGGCCGCAAGGTAAGCCTTTGTCCCTTCGAGCAATCTTCTAATTAGCATTGATTGTACATGCAGTCGACATTTGAATACGGAACAGCGCTTAGGAAGCTTTATGTGGATAGGTTATTGACGAACGGTGTACACGCAGTCTTTCATTTTGACGAGCTCCTACAGATTGGGATTCCTCCCGGATCGTCTGGAACAACAAGGAGAAACATATTTCCGGTCCGTTTTCATAATATCGGCGTGCTCATATTCTAAGGCTCTCTCCAGGAGCACAAACATGCCACGTACGATCGAATCGCTACATCAAATCATTCACGGTTTATACCCGTCATCGAAATGTAGTCCAACCACCATTCCCACAGTTCTTGTTCGGTAAGTGTCTTCACGCTTACCCTTGACTTGGCAAACAATTTCCGTGCAGGAATGGGAAAGATGAAAACCTGTTAGGAAATACCTATGCTTGTAAGCGATTGGAAATCCTCCAGGTTGGCTTTGCACAGGCTGCTGCTGCTGCATATAACCCCACTTTGGAATCCCTTGATATCAAGCTGGCTAAGTACTTGGGTGGAAATCCCATCCGTGTCGATGGGAAACCGAGAGCATCTGGTGTCCTGGATACTGTTCGTACCGCCATATTTAATTTCAATGCTGGTTTGTCTTGACGAAATTGTAGGTGCGAGCTGCTATTGCTCACGATATCAAAGTGCCACCGGAGTTCGAAGACAAGGCTATCGTAGACACCATTGTAAGTGTCGCTGTTGAGTCAACTCAACCTTAAAATAATGTCAACCTACAGGAACGAGCCGTTGTAAGTGAATGGTTCGCAGGTAAACTTTTCCCATCATTGCGCGCTATGTTATTTTAAAACTCTGTCATAGGATGTGAGAACTTTGACCCATGTTGGCTGTCGACATATGGCTCATTTTGTATACATGGTAGATAAAACAGAGGAAGTCCGACGTCTAGGCATGGGTCGAATGCTTGACGATATTGCACAGAAGATGCAACATAAAGTAGAGCATGGACGCAAGGATCCCCTCAAACTTCTTGTCCATAGCACGCATGATACAGCTCTGGCTGCGATCACTTCGACCCTGGATGTTTACGATGAGAAGTAGGATACACTGGGCTCACCGTTAAGCATCAGGGAAGCTGACGGCCCTTTACAGATGGCCAGCATTTACTGCTTCAGTGACTTTCGAATTGTTCAAGAGAGACCATGAGGCAAGCAGCCCTTCGATCTTTCAGACAGTTCTTTCGCCTTTCAGATCCCAAGTACCGTCGCCAGAGTACTGTGAGATATCCCCATTTCAGATAGCGTGCCCCCCTTTCCTTGCTCACCACTGACTCTCCAATATATAGTCGTCCGGATGCGCTATCAGAATCGTAACATGATCCTGCCCATGTGCGCTGAAGATGGAAAGCATTTACCTGGCTCCCCTGAGTTCTGCACCTTGGAAGCATTCAGAGCTCGTGTGGCACAACTGGTCMCTACTGATTGGGACGTAGAGTGTTCTCCCAGCGGGAGGGCATCAGGGTAGAGCGCCTATAGGTGCATGCAATATCTTATGCACTGCAAATATGCAGATAGATCTTTATTATTCCAGAATATAGGAAGGATATTCAGATACGCCTGGGATAGCATAATGAGATAACATAGTATTGTCAGTAGACATAGATCTCTATGACACTCTCCTATCTACAACAATACAGCGATAGAACTATGCTCCACTGATGAACTTGAGGTAATTACAGCTACGATCTTATGATCCGGTAGCTCAGTCTCCAGCGAAGTGTATGTGTGCCGGATATCATTCAGTGAAAAGCGACGAGTGGTCGTATTGATTGCTGTGGTAGGTCGGTCAAGGCTAGGAAACTCGTCATGATGGTTACATCCTGTTTAACTCCAAACATGCGTCGTGCAGCTAATTCGAGTGCACGAGAAGTAAGGCAAAATGATGCTGGCACTCTTCTCTTCCCATATGCACTCCTCGTTGGGGACTTCAAACTTCAAAGGCCATCGTTATGACGTTCCGGACGTACTGGGAGATTACCCGGCTCCCGACGTGATTCCAAGACGACCGTTGATTGGACATGTGGTCCCTGTCATCCTTCCATATCCGGCGCAACAACTCAATGATTGGAGGGGCAGGCACAGATAAAGCGTCATGATGTCATCTTCAAGCCGGAAGAAGCCCTTCGCTTTGCCCGAGAAGCACGTGAGGATCTGGTATAAATCCACTGATGATTCGAACGATTTCCCATTATTTTTATCCGCTCTTCCACTAACACCAATCATCTCATACATCCAATCCAACTTTATATCAATTCAACGCTCAACATGGTCCAAGGAACGATGAAAGCTTTGTGGTACAACAAGGTAAGGGAGTGCACACAGACAATTTTGTAGATTGATATTCACACATCTCTACAGCCCCGAGATTTCGAGATCAAACAAGTCCCCATACCCCAAATCAAGGATGATGAGGTACTGCTCAAAGGTATGCATGCTCTGGTACTTCTTCTATCCAACACTAATCACAGTCCACAGTTACTTGCTGCGGTACGTGTCGTGGTTGACCATGTCCAAAGAAACTAGAGTTACTTATCATATTGTCCCCAGGCGTTTGTGGTACCGATGGTCATATTCACGAAGGGGAATTCATCTCTACGTTTCCTGTGCGTTCTTCACAGGTATCTCACGAACTATTTTTTCCTCTGACCGGTTCGATTCCAGCTAATTCCCGGGCACGAAGCCATTGGCCACATTGTCGAGATAGGAAGTAAAGTCAAAGGCTTCGAGATTGGAGACCGTTGTGTTGCAGACGTTGGGATTTCTGTAAGTCTGTTTTGATCGACTCTCAACTTATTCCTAACGGAATATATTGTAGTGTGACTCGTGTTTCTACTGCAGACGGGGAAACCCCCTTCTCTGCGAAGATTTCCATGCCTGCGGTGTTACTCAGGATGGTGGTTTCGCCGAGTACATCAAATAGTGAGTTCGTCTTTATGAATATACTCTTCTCATTGCCAACACTCCCCACAGTCAAGCTAAAAAAGTGTACAAAGTTAAAAACATGACCGATGAAGAAGCAACGCTACTTGAACCCGCTGCATGTGCGATTCACGGTCTTGACAAGCTTGCACCTCCGGTGGGAATCGAAGTTCTACTTCTCGGCGCCGGCCCAACGGGTCTTATCCTCGCTCAATTGCTGAAATTGAATGGGGCTTCTCGTGTCGTCATTGCCGCAAACAAGGGTATCAAGATGGATATCGCTAAGAGCCTTGATGCGGGGGATGAATACATCGAACTCGACAGACAAAATCCCGACGCTCAGTGGCAGAAGCTGAAGGATGACAACCCATATGGATTCGACGTGGTGGTCGAAGCCACTGGTGTTGAGAAGCTAGTAGATGAGAGCATCAACTATGTCAGGCGAGGTGGAACTCTCATGGTGTATGGGGTGTACGAGAACAAGGCGAANGTTCACTGGTCCCCAGCCAAGGTCTGTTCTGCTGTTCCCTCTAAGTCTTGGCGTTGACCTTTTCTTGATTAGATATTTGGGGATGAAATCAGAATCATCGGTTCATTTTCTCAAACGTTTTGTTTCCCTCGTGCTATAGCTTACCTCGACAGTGGTAAGATCAGAACGAAAGGGATGGTCACCGATGTCTTTAAGCTGGATGATTACCAGGCAGCTCTTGACAAGATGAACAGTCGCGGTGCCCTCAAGATCGCTATCAAGCCTTAAATTATTTCTCTGTCGTTGGAACACTGTACAATAAGCTGTGGACATTAGCATGTTGCACCTGTATACTACATATTTTTTTCATGTACGCTTGTACTTCCATACATGTCTTTAAATCCTATAAACCTTCATGGTTTTTACTCCTTTGACTGGTGTGTGTATTCATAACCTAACGATCAGACCAGTCTTTCTGCAATGTGAGTAGAATTGTGCTAGTCGACCTATACGTAAATATATATTGTTTCTAAAGTCTCGCTCACGATCCAAACCAAGCGCAGAGACCGTCATACACCACAAACACAATTCCGCTGCTTGGTACTGTTCTTGCAACAGTCATCCCACAGCCAGCATACAAGCCCCTCAACCCATGGCTCCTATACATCATGCGTGCAGTGGTCCAGAATGATTTACTTGCTTGTCCGCCCGTTTGGCGATGTGAACTCAACTCCTCTTGAGTTTGCATCGCGTTCTTCACTGTATCCACGGGATAAAGGGCGAGTGTGCTCACACCCCCTGCAATAGCGCCAGAGATGGCAGATTCCCAAGAGAGCAACGTTGTCTCTGATACTGGCACATCAGAGCCAAGTCGTCGTTTCTGGAGTACAGATGCTGCCCATTCTTTGGTGACGAACCAAGCTGCCGTTCCGCCCGTTTCTCGAAAGATGGTACCAGTATGCCCCAGCCATAGTCCACGAAGTCCGTGGGCATTGACTGTGCTTCGAAATATCGCGAGCGGTCCTGGAGGAATGGCTCCCTTTGCCTGTAGTATCTCTTTAGAGAGCACGGCGGTATGAGACGGAAGTGTGGATATAGAACGCGACTGTACTGTCTGGGAAACGAGTTTCGAAGGATGAAAGTGGCGCGGGGGAGATGATGTGGTGACTGGTTTCACATACGATGTGTTCAACATCTGAACCTGCATCTTGCATTTTATCAGCTCTATCGGGGTTCTACTCCAGAGCATTGCGAATTAGATTGCGTTTTACACTACAAGACAGTAGAACGCACAAAATGAAACTGTGAGCGAAACCGGCACTGGCGGCTGCTATAGATAACTGGGGCAAAGAGAGTGGTGGCGGGACATTGTGGGCAGGAGTATTGTAGTCAGGGTAGGAATAGGACCTGATCATATTCTGGAATGCCGTGTATGTGAAGAATATTACGCCTGTGTCTATCATGGATCCAACGAGCGGTAGGGGCAGTCCCTGGAAAAGAAAACATATCCAAGTCAGATATGTGAGGCAAATAGACAGAGGTACGATAAAACTGACGCGGTATAGTCCCCTCACACCTTCGTCCGTCCAGGTTCTCTTTAAACAATCCATGGGACCTTTGAACCACTGCCTGGAGCTGCCAGGCGGAGTAAGAAGCTGCGCCTGCAAGCGGACCTTGGCCAGGTCAAATCTGTGGATGGACAGCTATGAAATCCACGACTGGAACAAGAAGGATATAACATACGGGTAGTCGAAAAATTCTCCCAACATCCCAGCTATCTAGTCAAAGACATCAGGGTTCCCTCAATTGGACATGAATGGAAAACCACGCACACTACCCCAAGCAATCTGCTTTGCAGCACTCTCCATTGCAATTATCGTCGTCCCATTGTCCGCGACGGAGCTCATAACCTGCCTCTCTCGCCGCCAGTAAAATGCCTCCCTGAGATTATAATGGTCTTTCGGGTGTAATTATTCAAATATGGAGCATAGTATGGAGCGAATGGAATGATGTCGTGGAAGAGCAAAACCAGGAGATAATAATGTGCGTTTTTTGTCGTGGGTTAGGGTCCGGACCCAGGCGGGACGGACCGGTTTCCTTTGCATTGCCCCACATTGATCAATTGACTTGCACCCTCCAACTTGGCTAGCATTTCTATCGTTTTTAAATCGGAACTTTGCTATTGCCTGTAAGCTTTATGCATGACTGCCTCTCCCCCTCACGGAAGAAATCAGCCGGTAAGTACGCCCAAGGCCAACGAACCGCCGGCCAATTCCAATGGTCCCAGTGGACAATGTTCTACGTCAGGCGAAAAAAGGGTACCACTTGCTTGTCATCGCTGTTGAGCTAAGCGTGCCAGATGCTCAGGAGACAAGCCAGTCAGAAAGCGGCAGACGAATGTACCTGGCCGGAGGGAAGGAAAAGAAAAAGGACAAGGCGTGAGATGGAAGCAGACGAGCGAATGGAACGCGAAGCAGCCGCAGCCATGTCACTGGCTCAAATCCAGACTTCTAGCCNATATGATGCCCCCGCAGAAACACAATTGGNTGCTGGCTCAGTTCCATGGGTGAGAGTGTTTGTCATTTAGACCTATGAATGTGTAACTTACCCCTCGAAGAACCTGCCTCAGTCTCAGCATGTAGAATTAACAGAAACAACGCAGAGTCTATGGCATTATCCTATCCCCAATTTATATCCATCATGTATCTGGCCTCCATCTCGACCCGCTCCCCCAGCGCACACAATCGTCGACTCAACAACATCAGTGCACCAACAAGAGCAGATCGTGAAAGCATTGGAGTCCCAAGTTGCACTTATAGTTGGTGATCCATCCCGACAGGAGGAACTTGAGCTGTTCTACTACCGTTTCGTAAATTGGCCTTTGCAATAAACTACTGAATAGTGAGCACTAATTGACGTTTTATTATTACCCGTCCGGATCTACAGCGATACAGTGCGTGTAATCATTAATGCTATACTGACGATCCATAAACCTATATTCAAGTCCCGGTATCAATCGGATTTCCCTCAAGTTGCACCCACGAGTGCCTGACATTCTCGCATTCAGCATAGTGTCACCACTGCCAAGCTCATCCTCACCGCCTCGTCCATCCCCTCATCCAGAGGTCCTTTTTGACGTCAATGGATTCCCGCTACCAAGCGTGTACAGGCCTTTATTGGAGAGCTTCTACTCAACTCTTGCGCGGCACTTTCCCAGTGTCAGCAAGAAGAGGATGCAGGAAAGACTGGAAACAGGAACTATGTCCGCTTTCCTTTTGAACTGTAATATCCCAGAAAATTATGAGAGTTCTTTACAATACTGACGGTTTAAATAGGTTTCTGTGCGCTCAGCGCTCGGTATGAGTGTTTGCTCCTTTGCATCGTGCCCTTCTGAGACGTCCACACTCTGGTTTAGGTTTCATCTCTCAGCAGGGGATTCTCCAGCAAAAGCAAGTATAGGATACGGTTTTCCCTCGTTCCACTAACTGTTATTCTGCATTAAAGGCGTGCGCCCCATTTATTACAAAAGCACAAGAACTTATTACACCTTTACTACAACTGCCGACGACAGATTCTGTCACGGGCCTCCTTTTACTAGCATGAGCCAACTACGGTCAGGTAAGCTTATGTCCTCTTGCTAATGATGAGGGTCGTTTATCGCGTATACTGGCAGAACTCGGAGAGCGGTTTATGGGTAAGACCATAGCCAACTTCCTGGATCACATATATTAAGAGCCATGTATTTTACAGCAATATTCAGGGTGCGTTTGTATATTACTCTATTCTAATGACTCCCTGAATCCTTATTGTTATGTGCGTTTCAGCATGGCCATTCGCATGACAATCGACCTAGGATTACACAAGAACTCTGAGATTCACGAAAGTCCTGCACATGTCATAAGGACACGCTTGATTTTCTGGAGCCTTTTTATTACCGTACGTCACGTCAATATCTTTTTTGAAATCCAAGTGACGAATTTCTTTCCGTAGGATCGCATCGTAGCATTCTCGACAGGACGACCTGTATCTATATCTGAAGAAATAATAGAGATACCTTTACCCATAGACCAGGACCTTACTCCAGATCCAGCGCGCACTGACGATCCAACAGCATTTCAAGAACCTGATCAAGCAAACGCGTTCCAGTATCTCGTAAAACTTTTTGTATTATGTGGGCGTATTGCAAATGTCTTCTTAAACGGGAGACGGGGCAAATCAAAGACCCTGGTAGGGCCAACCATTGCAGATCCAAATCTGCTAGGAGACCTGCAAACTCAGCTAGTGCAGTTCTACTCGGAACTTCCTGAAGGTATTAAATGGTTTGTGGAGATGTTCAGATATCAAGAAGCTAGAGGACATGGGTACATTTCTCACTGCTTGACGATGTCGAAGTGCTTATTGAGTACTTTTTGTACAGGGTGTTTTTCTGACTTTACACATATGGCTAATGCCATCCTACTTCTTGTTTATCATCCAGAATTACTCGCAAATCCATCCGGAATAGCGACACCCATGTCTTCTGCTATGGATCGATCCATGAAACTCTCACTAGCTAGTTCAAGATTGATTAGTGAATGTCTCGTTTTTGCTGACTTATTTTCTTCTCGGTCGTATGTGAGAGTGAGGAAATCAACGATCGTGGATAATGGTGATATATTTATGACATAGCTTGCGAGTCCATTTGTCGTCCAACCCATTTATCTTGCATGGTATTGATCTGTATTTCGTGGTCCAGTTGCCCTGCTAACACCTTTACTTGTAGCCTAGCATTTACACATGACATCAAGCTAAGCATGCTGGGAATCCCCTCTGACCAAGAAAACAATAGTCCGAAGACAGCTAATGCCATCCTGTCATCTCTTGCTAAACAATCCCTTTCCGTGTTAATTCGGGCCCTTCAACGCATGGAACACTATTGGGCCGGCGTGCCCTACGCCACGAACGTCCTGGAATCCAAAACCGGTGGTGTGTAGGGAAATAATCAGGACATTTCCTCGTATCTGACTGTCTTCGTAAGGGTTGATACCATCAGATCTAGAGATGTCGCCACGACGCAAGATGGGAGCATTCATCTCGTTACCAGACAAAGGGCTGCTTCGACGGTTTACCGGTACGCGAAAAAACTCTATACAAACCTGAACCTTCAGCCGTCTTATTGCAACTCTAGGGAAAGATCTTCCGTACAACACTGGTCCACCTACGGAGACTTCCCTGCGCACGTCTGTAATGCTCAGAGTTCGTTTTGGTTTCCTTGCTTTTTCCTCTGCTCATCTTTTCTTCATGGACAGATACATATTCGTTAGATGATCTTCTTAGCGAGTACTCCGTAGAAAGCATGTTCATTCAACCAGCCAATTTTTTCGATCTAGAGAGCCTTATCTCCTCAAATTTGGATCAAAGCAATGAAAATCAGCCTACGCCTGGTTCTGGGTGATTACCACCCATTCGCTGTCAACCCTTGAAAATTGTAATTATTATGTGTTATTTCTATGTTGATTATCAATCCTCGCCTTTTTACCATGCGATAACAGAGTGTATTAGTTGGGGTATTTTGAAAGAATTTCGGTATACTCCGAAGAGTTTTTCATTGTTGGAGCAAAAGTGGAGTTCAAACGAGGTTGCCTCGCCACTGCATTTTCTGCAGGTCAAGTGCACTGCATACTACTATAGATGGCTTATGCTGGGGCAAATCGGTAACTCCAATGACATCGGTGGAGCATTTTCATTCTGTTTCCACACTTTGTTCAAACGGGATTGTTTTCAAAATGGCCGCAACTAATACACTCTGATGAGTATCTATCATTATAGTGATATACTCTGTTCGCGAATTGACACGGTCTGTCACCGACACGTGAGTCTGTGACTGAATTGAATTGATGACCAACAAGATTAAAATCCTCAAGGATTCAAGCACTTGACTAGCACCATCATGAGCAACGAAAATGGAAAGATCGCAAATGCCCCTTTCAACGATTTGTCCTCTGCCGACTTTGTTATCATTACTTCTGATGGCGTGCAGTTCTACGTGCACAAGACTATCCTAGTCCTTGCATCTTCTTTCTTCAAAGACATGTTCACTATCCCTCAGCCCCCCAGAAACAACGATGCCACTCTCGAAATAGCTGAAAACAGCGGAACTCTTGATGCCATCCTCAGATTCTGTTATCCTATCCCACCCCCTTCACTTAACAGTGCTGCGGAAGTCGCAGTCGTTTTACATACCATGGTCAAGTACCAAATGGATTCACTCATTGGCCTTGTCAAGGGAGTATTAGAAGGATATACTGTTGAAGATCCTCTCCGGGTTTTCGCAATTT
Source organism: Chondrostereum purpureum (assembly GCA_004354395.1). Classification (NCBI taxonomy): domain Eukaryota; kingdom Fungi; phylum Basidiomycota; class Agaricomycetes; order Agaricales; family Cyphellaceae; genus Chondrostereum; species Chondrostereum purpureum. Next base: position 9,417 of record LBLO01000247.1, on the reverse strand, counting down.
CGTATCGCTATCAGTGGCAGGATCTGCTAGTCAAAGCAGCCAGAGAGTCCCTCCACTTTGCAATAGCCAAAGAGTACAATGAGGATATGGACTGCGTCCCTAACTCTGTATACCACAAGCTGTTGCACTATCATAACCGCTGTTGCGAAGCCGCTAGTAATGCCAGCGTGGACTACGAGGATAACTTTCCTGAAGTTTCACAGCATGTTTTAGGGGACAACACCTGCTCAAAACACGATGATACCTGGGTCACAGATGAAGATCACCCGTTGGCCTACGACACCAAGACATGGATTTCGGAGTTCACCGCTTCTGTTGGCAGGGAGTTACGGGGGATTCCATCTCTCMAAAAACTACAAATGTTACGAGGGGAAAACAATCCTGTGACATTGGCCGTCAGGCGATGCTTGAAGTGTCCTGAGTGCTCTGAAATTGCACATCGATTCCAGCTATGGGCAGAGGTCACCTACTTTCCTTCTATCGACAAGACTATTCAGCAGGTATGTCAGGCTAGTTTCTGATTGAAAATTGTCGTGTTATGATTGCTCAGACCCAGTTCTGTTCAGCAAAAGTTCGAACTCGAATGATGAGAATCTGTCATAGCTCTAGGATGGATCGTATAATGGGTCGTAATTGACGTGAACAGTAGTAAACTACTAAATGGACATTCAGTCGAACTGATCATCGAGAGTAACCTACTTCAAATCAGCTAAGGCGTCATCAAAAACCACAGTCAAAACTCACCAAGGCAAGACACCCTGAGACGCCCGGAAGGTACTCATTCGTAACCCAATCACGGAAAGCGTCAGTGCAGCCTTCGCAAGCCGTGCATTTGGTTCCTCTCCGCACAGCTAAATGGAGAAGACGCTGCTGAGTCGCAGAGAAAGAATCAGTACTTAAGGACGGAGTGCCTGAAAGCGCCTCTCTGACTCCCTCAAAGTACTCCTTCATCCAGGTCTTCGTTGGCTCGGGAGGTATTGTCTGGTCTCCAAGTGCATTGCGGACATCCAAGTCGATAAAGTCGACGTCGTGCTTCGGGCAAGGATATGTATCTTGCCATCCACCCTTCGTATCCGTCGAAATCCATCCACCTTCCGCAGCTTTCATCTTCGCAACACGAGAAGAACGGAGGTGATACTGTAATAGACGCTGGTACACCAAATGCGGGACGCCTTCCATTTCCGGGGCGTATTGGCTCGCAATGGGGTAATCAAGTGTGTGGCGTGCTGCAGCGAGCATGATATCCCTCCACCGCAACCGATAACCGATAGCGAACACCCGTAAAGGTTCCTCCTTCACCCGCTCCAACAGCCGACCTTGGGCATGCTTCAAAACGCCTGTACCTTCCATCAGATACTTGTTCATCACCTCCAGCACCGGGAAGAGATCCGAGAGATCAGCGAAGGTAGGATGAGCACCTGGATAACAGAACCTCAACATAGCATCAATCTCCTTCGAACTCTCTGGGAGCTCCAGGACATTCTGTCCTTGACCAGCAGATTGCGGGAGAGTCAATGCGTCTGCGAAGTACGGTGACGAGAGTGTTAAGATGGCACGGAAGACACGAAATTCGACATTATCTGAGCTCCGGAGAACGAAGTCAGCAGTGGGGTCRTTGAAAGGAGCCTTGGCTACTTGGATGGACATGGTTCGACGTCAAGTGAAGGAAATCCCCCATTGGCAGTGGTGTGATTTAAAGCACCATCCGACTGCAAGACACGACATTATGTAACAGAAGACAGATTTTCCGCCGGCTCTCAAACTTCTCACTCCGCCTCATGGATGCTCAAAAGTCAAGGGAGGTCAATGGGATAGCTCAAAGTCAATGTTAAAATTTAAAGTACAATGCAAAGATGGAGTATACAGTTACAGGCAGCGAAAAATACACAATAATTCCTTTTTAAACCCTCCACACAATCGTTGCGTTATCTACTTGAAACCGAGGACAATCCTTCCGGCGACAGTTCCCTGGGCCATTCCATCGTAGGTGCTACAGGAGTGGAGAAATGAGTATAAGATCACACAGAGAGCATGGAGTTATACGTACTTTTTGAGTTCATCGAGAGGCTTGAGGGCGAAGTGAACCTTCACTTGACCTCTGGCGGCGATATCGAGGGCCTCGCGTGCATCCTGACGGTTTCCAACGTAAGAACCGAGGATATTAATGCTCTTGAGGACAGTGAAGAAGATGGACGCGTCAAGGGTCGCACTTCCAGGAAGACCAACGGCCATCAGGGTTCCTCCTGCACGCAGATATTCGATGGCTGCTTGGTATCCAGAGCTCTACGTGAAGCAGGTAAGATGACCAAACGTCCATATCTAGATGGATGCTTTGACTCACGGATGCAGCGGTGACGACGGCAGCGTGAGCACCTTCTCCCCCTGTGATTGCCTTGATGTCCTCTGTAATATTCTTGGACTTCTTGAAGTCAATCCAGGCGTCAGCACCAAGTGACTTGCAAAGCTGCTCCTTGTCGGCTCCGGTGTCAATTGCGATGACACGCAAGCCACGAACTCGCGCGTATTGAACAGCTAGTTTTGAAGATGAGGAGATAGAAAGAAGACATTCGTCATGTAGACACACCAAGATGTCCCAATCCTCCTCCGGCACCGGGAAGCACAATCCAATCACCGGCATTCGTCTGAGAGTACTTGATAGCACGGTAAACAGTGACACCCTGATAATCCGATGCGTCAGGAAGGAGGGAAGGGATACTGAGGCCATTTCACTTACAGCGCAAAGAATAGATGCGGCAGCATCACTGGGGAGTCCTTCAGGGATGGGAGTGACATGGTTCACATAGGAAACGCAGTATTCTTGGAAGGTCCCATCGACGGTGAATCCACTCAGTTTCGCATTGGGGCAGTCTAGCATCGAAATGTCAGGAAAATATCAAACTTCAACAGAGGAACATACTCTGCTCTCTTCCCTTCCTGCAGTGCTCACAGTTCAAGCAACTATGTGAAAGTATTAGATACTACCCTATGACGCGTTCGCCAAGCTAATACTTACGAGTCCGCCAACCACTTGATTCCGACACGCTCACCAAGCTTAACAGGGGAGTTGGCAGTGTTGTTTCCGATGGCGACGACGATACCGACACCCTCATGACCACCAATTAGGGGGAGCTTTGCGTGCAAAGGCCAATCACCGAGGGCAGCATGGAGATCAGTGTGGCAGCATCCTAAGTCAGAGACGTGAGTCCCAGCAAACGATAGAGTCGTCGAGAAACCCACCAGTAGCGTCGAGCTTGACTAAACACTCTCCAGGAGCAAGTTCAGAGGGAGCCTTCACAGGGTGGTCATTCTTGATCACAATGGAGCCGCCTTCCTTCTCGACGACAGCGGCCCTCTGGGTTTTGGGGATAGTAAACTGGGTAGACATGGCGAAATTAAAAGCAGATGCGTTGGGAGTGAATGAGAAGCTGTGGGAGTGGGTTGGGATGCAGTATACACCAGAAAACGGGAGTATTTATATGGGACCGTGACCAATGTTCATGGGGTGTACAGAATGCGGGGGAGGAGCGGAGATCCAGATGACCCGTACACCGCGCAATATACAGATAGGGGTCTTCGATCATATAGAGCACATCGTGAGACAACAACGAGATCTCAGCAGCTAGAAGGAGCAGCATTGGAGGGACGGAAGAAAGCTGGGCCCTCGGCAGACCCGGTTATGCAATGGATTATGACCGACATCGTCAGGTGCAGGCTAATTTCCCAAATTTAACTTTGTTAATCTTTTTGTTTAAGAAACCATAGTGTAGATTGGTGGTCAAGAATTAAAGCTGTTTGACTCCGGTCCATAAAATGAATTCTTACCTCGGTTACGTAAACCCTCTGGAACTTTGGTGAGGTGGCTAACGTGCCTAACCCTTCAAAAGATTCACCGGGCGCTTCGTGAGTAAAGACCTCCAGGATAGACTGCACCATCAAATATACATTGAGAATCTGCACCTCTGTTCGAAATCGAATACGGGGGAAACCGGCGGCACAGTGTCTCGTATAAGACCGAAACAGTGATCGAATATCTGTCGGAAATCCGCTCGGTCTACCGTCTCTAGTCAGCTGGTGCTGCAGTGGCGTAGAAAGAGTTCGGGTCAATAGCCGGGCAGTGTACTCGACACTTCAAAATGGTCAAATTGGTGCCTTGCTTGTCGCAATGGAGGGGTCAGGCTGCATGATGATTGCCCTCTTTAGAGCTGGCCCCCGGAGCTCCTACGACCTAGACTTGTTTCCCCGCATTCCAGCCAACGAATTGCGGGGTTCCTCATCATCAAAACTGCGGGGTAGATCAGGATGCATCGTTACCCCACATTTTCTCCTTGATTGCGGGCAAAGATAAACAGATCCTCTAGGAGTCCAGACTTGATTTTGAAGTCGATATCGTTATCCTAGCTACACGATAGTGTAGAGCGGTAGGATTCCCAGAAAGAAGCAAGACTTGGAAGAAATACATACATGTGCACATGGTTTAGATGTGATCCCCAGTGCAAGATTAACATATCTTGATCTTCTAGCACATCCTCTCTTTCAAAGTATGCTAGGGTGGCTAGCCACTTGTCACCGTCAGACGACAGCTTCATAGAATTAGACTCGAGCTTGTTCCCATACCTGCTGATGATCCACGGCCGCAAATAGGACTTGAAGGCGGGTGTCGGAGAGAATACGGATACAAGTCTATAAGATTGCAAGAGACACATAACAAGTAACGATATATCAATATCTAAAAGTCGTTGATCAACAAGTAAAGCATCAAGCTTCCCCAACAAAACGCCTCGAGCTGCATGCAAGGCGAAGCTGAAGCTTCTAGCATCAGACTTAAATGTGTGTAGTGGGAAAACGGCTGGCGTGAAGACGTGAAATACAGAAAACAGACATCGATAGCGATAGTGAAGCAAAGAACAGAAAGGTATAAAACGAGAGTGAGGAAATTATCTAGAGAGCGTTGGAGGAGAAGCGGCGATTGTGACGAGCACGGTGCATCGACCTCCTCTTGCTAGTCTTGCGGGAACATGAGGGCGTGTCCTCCTCATCTTCCGACTCGTCAGCATTGTCGGAGGAGTTTCCGGGAACGGCAATGTAAACCGGATCAGAAGTACCGGGAGCTGCAGAGGCTTCAGAGGCAGATGAACTGGCACTAGATGAAGAGCTGCCATATCCATAAGAGCCATAGCTCCCAGCTGAGGATCCCGTCGAGCCAGGACTGGATGAACCGGAACCAACAACAACAGAACCCGACTCGGGGGAGGATTCACCAGTGTAAGCGTAAACAGGGGAGATCATGTTGGGCGGGTTCTCCTCGAGGCTCATGGTCACTTTTTGTCCTTCTTCAACGACAGGGTTATTGCCTGGAAGTACCGCGAGAGTGCCTTTGGCTGTGTGGAATAGCGGATAACTGTCAGATTAGATCTTATTAGATGAGAGAGTGCACCAACCTTGTTCGTCGACAGCTTTTGTGAGGCGGCAATGGGTGCCAGCGGGCTTCAGAGTGAAGATACCAGCGTCAGCGCAGCATTGGGGGTCACCTAGACGACAATTTTAATACTCGAAAGAAAGGAGTAATTCAACGCAACACTTACCATAGGGGTTGCAGTGACATTTGTCCACGGCTCCTTGAAGAACATTCGGTGCCCAGCCGTTGATGAAATCTGTATGAGTATGTTGTTGAGCACAAGTCAATCGTGGCAGATGAAAGAAAGAAAATACCAGCATGATAACCGAAGCCAGTGCGATCGCCAAAGGAAAAGCTATGAATAAATATGAGTGTCGTAAAGAGGGTTGGGGTTACATCGGCATTTGCTTACACGAATGGTTGCTCCGGCTTCATAGCTTCACTGAAATGCTCGCCGAATGTGTTGGTTGCGAAGTAGACCTAGAATAGTTCAGGCTTTCAATCATACATCCAAAAGTATATCACACCAACCTCCATAAAGATACGAGGAAGGGTGACGGGGAAGTTGGGATCATCGCAAGTGCCGGAGTCAGGTCCACCAGAGGGGAAGGCAACGTGAGATTTGTGATCATCGGAATCGGTGTCCTGGTGGGCGTTCATGTAAGNAAACCCAGGTTTACGAATGGGAAAAGGTCCAGACCTTGCCATTCCAGCAGGAAGGGAAATTCTATATTGCGGCGTTACGTGAGTCTGGGTTGTGTCTCGAAAAATACAGGTACGTACGACCTGAGCACGAATTCCATCAGGGCAGGAACCGGTGGGAAGCCCAGTCAGCTTGTCAGACGTCTTTCCTTTGAAATCGAGGCACAGGTATGTGATTGCTTGTTGTGCGTGGCTGGATTCGTCGTATGTCCTCAACGTGGAATCACCTGCATAGACTTTCAAAACCAAAAAGGATCTCAGAAAATCAATTCGTACCAGAAATCATCCGTAACTAAGTCAAAAATTGTCAGCCGCTGAGAACGTCAAGATAACAGGAGGACTGACGTCATCAGGAAATGCTGTCGTTTTGCCAGACTCGTCACTGAATAGATAGTCTTGGGGGAAAGGTTAACACAAGCGTAAGAACTAAGCGCAAAGAAATTTTACAGCTGTCATAGCACACGGTAAGAACTTATTATTGAATAGCAGTGATGAAAACAACATACATGACGACGCCTCCATCGACTGAAGAAAAGGACCCGTTGGCCCACCTGGGAAGGAAGTTAAAATCAATACACTTCTCGGTAGTCCTTGTGAAGGTTTACGTACTGGAAGTATAGGTGCTAATGTGCAGCGTGTCAGAGAAGACAGGAAAGGTTGTTGCCACGGTAGATAAGAGGGCTTTAACTCACCGGGAACCAGTAGTTGGATTTGTCTTCCTCGATCGGGGTAGACGTGCATTCGCTCTGTCTGAGGTACGACGTGTTGGTTGAAAACCTGAAGTTGCTACCACCAACGGCTGCAAAAATGTGTTCAAATGGAAGCTCGCGGCGAAATGGGAGTTCCGGTGAACTTACCACTGTGAACATGTGTGGCGACCGATCCATCGTTGATGATTGGGTCGATACGTTCGGTGGTAAGGATATCAGCTAAGGGTGAATTCGCATGATGAGCAGGGGGAAATGAGAAAAGTGAACGCCTTACTCATTCCCATGAGCCAATACCCTTGAACATAGCTGGCTGCCGCCAGGAGGCTGAGGAATTTGTAGGACATACTTGGAGAGACCGTGGAGGGGAAAAGAATGACTAGGGGAAGAACAGGGAAAGGCAGACGTCCGTGGTGGGAGAGGAAGGAAAGGTTGAGATAATGTGACCGTGACTGTTCCCAGCTATTTAAGGCAATTTAAGTATGCAAAGCCGAGATGGATCTCGGATCGGCAGCGATAATTAATTTTTGATTCCGTTAACGCCACTCCTCCGAGGTCCAAGGTATAGGGAGAATTCTGAATTGTGAGCATGCGCTTTGTATATCTCTATAATTTGCTATTTATACTACCCTGGTGGGTCTGAGACTATCATGCATTTTATAGATCTCGATCAGAAAATCGAAATAAACCCCAGTTCAAGTATTACTTGCAGTGTATGCTCTAAGTACGCCTCACAAAAAGCAGCTCGCCACGTGATACCGATGAAAATTAATCTTGTCCCTCAACCACTATCTCTTGAACATATCATGAGTGTCACTGCTGCTTCACCTTTCGACGATGTGGAGAACCATAATAACAACGTCGTGCTGCGCTCATCTGACGGAGTCAGATTTCACTTGGACCGCCAACTTCTTGCCATGGTGTCTGTGCCTTTTAGGGACATGTTTACCGTTCCACAGCCGACGAACTCACCTACTGATCATCCAAACCTCATAGATCTTCCAGACCACAGCTCTCATCTCGACCCTTGGCTCAGAATTTGGCACCCCTTATCCGCAGAGCCAAAGATAGAAGACTTCACCATCGTCGCTGCGGTCATGGAACTCACAGACAAGTACCTACTAGAGGCACCGGGGCTCGTTGAACAATTCCAGAAATATCTCCTTGGCTATGTCGATAGGGAGCCAACACATGTTTTCGCCGTGGCGTGCAGATACCGTTGGAGAGAAATAGCCATGGTGCTGCCCCTAAAACCTTAAAATATCCCCCGTTCGACGACTACTCTACATGCGAGGAGTTGCGCCACATCCCCATCGACTTGTTTCTCGCCCTCCTGCAATATCGTCGAAAAAGCAACGAAATGACGGAACAAGTCATGGAAAGATGCACTGCTAGNTTTTGGAAGGCTCTCGATCAGATGGTGAAGCCTTACCCATGTCAGACTCATAAACACAACCACATCGTCACTTGGAAAGACGAGTACCTAAGCGAACCAACGCTACTGAAGCCCCCAAGGATTTGGATGAAAGAATACTTTCAGGGAGTTCGTAAACTCCTTCAACTAACTCCTGCTATTCCAGCAGACTTGCAAAAACTAAAATTCGACAGTCCATATTCCGGTTGTGGTATGYTCTGTCCGTCAGACGAGTGCAAAGTGCCAGCATCTATATTATTTCCCGCCTGGGTAATCGGACAATACCTTCCACTGATGAAAGACTCGTTGGATCGGGTAAGTCCGTACACTTTCCAGAAAATCACCAGTTACTCATTGGGCCGTCTTCCCATACAGGTCCGATGCCATTTGGACGACGAGTGCCAGAAAGCATATATTTACACGAACTAGTTCGAGAACTTGGGAGCCCCACCCACGTCTTTCCCTTAATTATAATTGTCTTTAGTAGAGCTATTATAGATGTTATCACCATCTTCCTTTGAAGCCATTAACTCAAGATGTGTCTACAAGGCCGATAAGTAAAACAATTTAGAGCTACAAATACATAATTTATCTACAAATCCATCTTGTTTTACATCTTGTGCATATCCTATACGGCGCGATGGCTTTTCCTGTAATCCTATCCCATCTAATGCTGGGACTCCCCTCTAATAGCCACAAGTCACCATACAGGTCTCATATAAGGTGTATAAACATGCCTCGAAGAGTCACTTGAGCCTGTCTTGACGAGAGGGTGTTATGCAATCGTCAATGTGGCGTCGTACCAATTGGTACTCCGTCCGTTCCGGTTGTAATGCCGAGATACCGCCGTTGAAATTTGATGCATGACACACGGGTACTACTACTGGTCACTGGCAATCCCTGCGAGCGAGNTTTTTTGCGTGACTTGGTGATCCGACCGGATTTGTGTCCATATATGGTATGCATGTCCGAAATTGTGCTCAATCAATGGCAAGACACCTTAAAGACATATACACAGAGAGAAAGGATGTATTTTGTGAGATAAAGCAAATTTTAGTAGTGTAAATATCACAGGAGGAGCATATAATGGGTGACGATTTAGAACTCGGAGATAGTTCTAGACGAGCCTAAAGCTGTCTAAACAGCTCGGCCAAGCTTCGGCCATCAGTATTTTAATCTCCGACACATAGCCGAGTCTC
>LBLO01000246.1:0-36087 GCA_004354395.1 Chondrostereum purpureum | reverse complement strand
CTGTTTTTTTTTTTTTTTTTTTTTTGGGTTTTAAGTTTCACAAACAAAACATCCAATACTCTCTGGCCTCTTGACCCAATACTTTCATGCCAGTCGTAAACTGTTGCTTCTTGTCCTTTTGTAATACATAGCTCAGTAGCACTGTTATGGCGAATCATGATTGGCATACCACGACACAAAGATAAAGAACCTGGAATATGATTTGAAGTCCTATGAGGTGGGAGGTTCCAAAGCTGATTTGCCACCTGATCGCTAAGTTTTGTTGGAACAGATTTCCGACGCTTTCCTTTTACAGGTGTAACGGACTCTATGACTTTGACAGTATCATCAGACTTAAAAGTAATCAATTCTTGATCAGTTTCTTTAGCAAACCGAATACAACCAAGACGATTTATTTCATCCTTGTGTTTGTTAAGTGCTGTTATTATAGATACATTCCGGAACTCAGGATCACTAATATTTGATCTTCCAGGAAGACGACTTGATATACGACTCTTCAAGAATGCTATGTCATCCTGGGTACAAGACTTGTATCGCATATTTTCTAAGCATGTTCTTAGTTTAGTATCTTCTTTAGATTGTGATTTCTGTCTCATGTTCTGACGCAATATAACAACTGTTGTAACTTGATGCCAGATTGCTTTTCCAATCATGGCTTCTTGCAGACGCTTGCTTTTTNCATGAAAANGGCCAACAAATGCACTATATAATGCGCCTCCAACTCCAGCCATTGCTGGAGGGAGTTGAGCAAAGTCACCTGCAAATATCATATTCATGCCACCAAAAGGCTCATCCAAAGAATTAAGTGCCTTGCCCAATTGTAAACTTATGTTGTACAAATCTACACAAGATAACATAGAAATTTCATCAAAGAATACATAGTCAACCCCTTCTAACCTTGAGCAAACATTAGCAATAGAAGTCGCAGTTTCATCATCCTGTCGTGAGTTAATACCAAACATAAAATGATAAGTCCAACCTAATAATAAAGCAGCAGCCGTACCTGTTGGTGCAACTACTACCATGCGATGGCTCTCCTTACGTTTCTCAAAGAATGATTTCAAAGCGCGTAACACTTGGGTCTTTCCTGTACCACCCATACCACCAATATACATTTTTAATTGAGATGGAAACTTAGATGAAGCATGATTGGCTACAAGGCGGAAAGCTCTTTCCTGCTCCTTGTTCAGATCAAATTCTGCAATAGTACTTCTGATGAACTCTTTACTTTCCTTGGTCTGAAATCGTCTTTCAAGATATGCTTTGTTTACTATACGAACTTCATTTTCAAAGCTATTCTTTCCCTTTGATCTATTTGAACCCTGTTTATTTCCCATACCACTCATTCTCTGCTTAGCAACATCAGTTCTTTTTCGTTGAACAAGGGCCTTCCAATCAAATGCACTTTTTCGTACTATTTCTTCAGCATCAGCTACAGCAAAATGAATATTGCTATCAGTCCATCCTCTTTCCTGAAGCATCTCACGTATCCGTGTTGACTCTGCCATGTCACGAGCATATGACTTTCCCACTTTATTTATTTCCACATCATCATCTTCATCAAATAGATCATTTTCTCTTTCATTAAAGCTTGTTTCTGTGTTTGCGTTAATATCATTATCAGGTACATAGTCACTTGTAAAGGCAGCATTACCCTTTGCCCGTTCTTTCATCTGTGCATGAAAGTCATCTCTGCTGTCCATACACTCATATCGCACTTGGAAATTCTCCATGAGTTCTACCTGACGAGATGAAAATTTATGGCTGTCAAAAGCTTCTTCCCAACTCTTTGTATCATCTCGAAGAGAATGTCCTGATCGCCATGGTTTGAAAAGAGTTAACATTGTACAGCAGTAGTAATCTCTATCACCTGAATCAGATCTTGGCAGACCAGCTCCAACAAAATTGGGAATATACCCATTTGTATACTTTCGCATCCGAACAGCATGTGAGTCTGATATAGGATGACCTTTGACAAAGGCATATAATCCACTACCAAGATCATCAGAGCATAAAGGAACAGGCGACTCATTCCCAAGTGTGGCTTGAGTATCAATTATTTCTGGTTCTATCTTCACCTCATCTTCATAAATATTATTTTCTTTCAACACAGATGATTCTTCCTCTTCTAAATATAATGTGGCATTATCTGAATCAGACTCTTCAATATCCAATGTCATTGCATCCTGTTGCTCCTCTGTCAAAGAGAGAACATCATCCTCAACGATAAAAGATAAGTTGTCACCATCATCATATGTATCAGGTATAAAATTATCTTCGATGTCTTCACACTTTTCTCGCCTGTAAAATCGAATCCAATCATAGAGACAAAGAGCCTCAAATTCTGAAGGACGATACATATAATCGTTAACAGGCGATAAATCAACAATACGTCCATTCTTCTTTGTAAACCTAACTCTATCATACTCTCCATCAACATCCATTTTCCAAGGTCGTTGAACCTCAGCTACATATTGCTGCCAGTAAAATGGTGCAAAAGTGTAATTGGTGTAATGATCAGGGTTACCCAATAGATACAAGTTAATCATAGGTGCACCATACTCTGCCTTAGCTGAAAGAGCATTTACAATTTGTGTCATAATCTTTCTGCCCTTTTCTTCTTGAGTACCTGTTCCTGCTAACAGTTCGAAGTTGCGGGTATATACAGAGTGAATTGTATCAAACAAAACATGTGTTTTCAAAGGAGACTTTGTGACATAATCACATACATAAAATACAACACCCTTAATAGCAGTACCAGATAACAGTGAACAGACATCCGTATTACTACGGATTGTATAGACAATAACTCGATTCGTAGAATTAATACACTCCACAATATGTTTAAGTCGAATTGCACCTGTTTCCTTATCAACCTCTGTAATAAGTATTACATCGCGAGGAAAACGTGCACTACATATTCCGTACTTGTTATCGAGACACCCAGTGAAGTCATACTTCTTGCTTTGTATGCCATTTTTTGTTAAAGTGCTGCGACATATATGTGTATTGACTGATACAATAATACGATCTGTGTCTATCTTATAATGCATCAACCATTTCTTGAATGCCTCACAATCCTTACACTCTCCACAATGACTCTCACATATGACTGATGGTGGTGGTATTGCAACATGCTCAACAGCACTTGCATAATGAGGTTCTCCCTTCATTTTTACTTCTTTAGCTTGTATATTCCCATGAGTGTCTGTTATAATATCAGCTGAACAAACAGACTCTAAATATTCTGTCAGAGCTTTCTGAAATGCACCATCTTTTGACATAATACGATCACGGATCTGTTGAGGGTTCAATGCACCACGCAACCATAACAATATATGAAGATGTAAAGTAAGTCGACCTTGCTGTTCAACAGTACCATAGTATGCTGCAATATCACCGAAAACACCTGCCTCTTCCTTACTAAATCCCAATACATGTTCAATGAAATTTGTGACGACAAAGTGAAAGAAACGTGCAGCGGCTACAGGGTTACCAATAATTTTACGACGTCTTTCATCTAATGGAAGAATTTTGGGTTCAAACTTCACATTGTGATCTGCAAAGTACAAACAAATTGGATTGTTCATGTCAGCAGGTGATAAAGTAAGATACCAACTTGGTGCACCATGATAACCAATAAGAGACCAGATCTCATTTCTCATAAACCGTTTAGATGTCACTGATCCATTTACCTTACTGTCAACATGCCCAATATCATTCATTATACGGAAACACTTCCGCTCTTCTTCATTCTGTGGTTGAACAGGTTCTCCCTTCGCAACACGATCAGCTAGTAATCGAAGAACATTAGGATTAACGTCTAACATCCGACGTGCAACATCCTTAAACTTTGATCTCTCTGTTGTTAGAAATGCACCACGTGTAGCAATTTTAATCTGCTCATGACTAAATGCTACAAAGGAAAATGTAGGATCCTCTTGAAATCGCTTGTCATGGTACATAAGAAGCCATCTTTTGTGAGCTTCTTCACTTAACTTAGTAGACATGCCAATACCCCCAAGGCCATAAGGGAATAACCAAGGGAATATACTACAATACAGCTCAGGATTGTTCCATATAGTTGAAGGTGTACTTGAATGACCAACAGCAAGTGCAGCACCGCCATCATCCAAATGACGGAGAGCAGTAGCTATTTGCTCTTTCACTGTCATGTTCTCAAGAGATTCCCCTGCCAGTCCATGAATGACAAAAGGGCATTTACCATCTGATGTTCCATTATCTTCTCCATTATCATCCTGGCTGACTGTCTCTGCCATTCGGTTTGTTTGTTGTTCCCTATATTCAACATTAACAGGTGGCTTGTCCTCTGCATATTCATTAAGAGCATCCAAATCTATCTCAATATCAGCATAAAGTGGATTATTTATTATTAGCCAATTTAACGCCGCTAACAGTTCATCCTTGCGAACTAAAACAGGTGTACGCTTCCAGTCCTTCTCAGTTGGACGACATGGCCCTGTATAGAGTATAACCATAACTTCATTAATATCTGCCAGAGGTGGTGGCAATTTGTGATATACTTTCATTACAGGTACCTCAAAAGCAACAGCATGAGCAACCATTTTACGCACACCAGAAGCAACTCGTATAAAACATCCATTGTGTCTGATTCGTTGAATTAGAACCTTCTCCATAAATGTTAATTTTTTCAATACTTCTGGAACTTCGCCAATCCACATACTATTTGCCATAGCATTGCGGGGTATGTTACCGGCTCTAATAGATTTTCTGCAGTCTAGGCATATCTTATTAAGCTTGTGGTCAATCACAGGTCCTATAACTTCTTTTATACACTGATTAGAATCACAACGTTCTTCACGTGTAATCCCACCTACACAAAGAACATCCAACTGTTTCTTAATTGATTTCAATGGACTTAAATCTGTAACAAGACATAATTGCCCACATACGGCACAACCGTCTTCCTCCAAAGATCGTGCACAAGTAGCAGAGGACCAATTTCCAATAAGTTCAGCTTCTTTCTTTGTTGTCAAAGGAGCGGGTGGGAAAAGAGATAGATCACGCTCTGCCTTTTCATTCTGCAACACTTCAATCAGTTTAGTTGATTCATCTATGCGCCTATTGTTTCGTTGCTCATACAAACTCTTTTTATTTGGCTTTACAACACCTTCATAGTAATCCTTTCTTTTGTTTACTCGAGAAGCTGTTTTTTCATATACTTTCTGTCTGTCATAGTTTTCCGTCATTGTAAATACAGAGACAAATGAGTTACATTTACCAGAACAATGATGGTTCAGAAGTATATTACACAATTTGTCACGTTTAATACTACCTGTAACAGGAATACGATGGGCACGTGCTAGCTTCTTTAAATTAATTATACTTACCTTCATGGACAATTTTTCGAGTGGATAACTTGTATATAAAAGACCGTGATATGTTGAAAAATCGTTTATATCCTTGATAGGCATATAATCAAAGAACGTGTACTTAAAATGTGTCCCATCAAAGTCAACATTTTTTTCTATTACATGCTGTTCTAAATCAAACCAGTCATAGACAGATGGGCGTCCGCCACCCTTGAGTAGCCTAAGATATGCCCGTACTTGGCGGCGAATGTTGTGTATGTCATGATGAACATGTGTCTTTGTGTTTATCACTCCAACTGAGCATAGGCATCTATGATAAACATATGTAATAAAGCCAGAGACTGCATCACAAGAATATCTGTCAGTAATGATACCACCATAGTGCAGTAAGCCACTTGGACCACACAATCTAATATAAAATGCCTTATAGTCATGGCTTAACATGAAAGTCCTCCTTAATAAATGTAAAGTCATCATAGATATCTGATTACGTCTATATATCATCATATCCCCTCTCCAACTAAAAGAGAATACCGTGTTGGAAGATGAGTATAAAAGAGGACGTCCATTTGCATATACTACATCTATGGCATAGAAAGAATCTAGTAAGATAACACAGATTTTACTCATCATAGATATAAAAAGCTCAAAAAATGAGACGCTGTTTCGCATTTCATTCCAAAGTAAACAGGTATGCTGCCCTGAATCTAAACATACTGTAATTCTAGCTCTATTGTGATATATAAACGGATGCGATTCCTCCATAATAATACTGGGGTTCTGTAATGTCAATGACCGGTCATAGTATTGCACAAGGCTGATGGTATAAAATGGACTGGACAATGTATGTCCAGTACTGAGATGAAATGGCGCAAGACCGCCTATTGGCGGTACGAGGCTGGAGTTCAATGGCCCAAGGCTAAGATAGGATGGCAATAGAATACGATGGATTTCCTGATGAGACCGCTCAAAATACAATTCAGTTCGATAAATTCCAACAAGATAGATAGAGATGTAGCGCGAGTAAGGATAAACGGCGGTCGGATGAGTAGTGTAGTTGTAAGCCGTCTTCCTTAGGCGAGCGCTAGAAACAGACACGTTGCAAGATAAACCATAAAACACAGGCAAGCGACTGACGTCAACACCCTTTTGATATTCTTGATAATTACAAGGAAGATGTCGAACAGAATCGCCCTGAACGACAGCATCATTTGAGGCATGGTCGTATTTTGCGTCCTGATAGCTAGAGTGTTGAGGATTGTCCGAACAAGAAAGCGCGATATATTCAAAAGATGTTAAGCAGAATATCAAAAGTCCGAGCCAGTATATGAAGCGCATTGAAGGATTGTCCGAGATTGTATGTGAGTAGAGTAAAGAAAAGAAAAGCGACGACGACGACAACGAAAACCAAAAAACAAATTACATAAGCAAAAAACGAGTCATACTCAACTTGTGCGTGCTAAGGAATCTACAATAGGTGCGGCGTAAGTGTCCATGTTCTTCTTCATAGTGTTCGAAGCTTTGGGAGAGCGTATGGCTTGACGCCAGTCTTGCGCGTTCTTGAGCGTCGCTTTTCCTGACCGGATGGCATCTAATCGCATTTGGTACCAGCTCTCGCAACCAGATGTCCAGTAGCCCACATTCATCGGCGATGTATCCCACGTATTTTGCCTCGGCCACCACGACATCATGGCTATCTGATCGCCGATGTCGGTGTATACATTGTAAACCCCACAAATCAGATCCAGTTCGTCTTCAGTCAAGGCATCGTCGCTATAACTTATAGCCAAACATTCCTTTTCTGTCTGGAAGATTTGTTTGGGATGACGCAGCTCGAGGCTTGTCGGGCCTGCAAACACTGCGTCGATGTCAAGCACATCGACAGCAAGCCTACGTACGATGCCGCCCATTGTCAATGCGACACGACCGCGAGGTCCTTTCAGTAGAGCATCACGTTTCGCCTCATATGCAGGGTAATCAACCTCATGAATAGGTTGATATCCTTTAGGACGAAATCCAAGAAACACCGGATCTACGGTATATGTGGGTGGGACATAACTGTGACTTCGTAAAGTGAAAAACATAATTCCGGTAGACACCAACCAAGACACAAGCTTGTCTGAGCGATTTACGAACATTTCTTCCTGCCGTATGATGGAGAGTATCAAAGACGGCGAGCGCAAGACGATGTGAAAAGGGAGAGATACGGAGTCTTCTTTGAATGCGACGCTATAGTATATCTCCTTTGTTCGTAGAGCAAGCCGATATATTTGAATTGACGAGGCAGTCAGGCTACGAAAATATGAGTTCGATGGGTGTAAATCCCACATTAAAGAAGGGATAGTGTGGGGGTGGTCGACAAGAGCTTCTACAAACCAGAGCTCACTATCCGTCTGAGAATCGACAGAGCATTTCTCTTCTTGTAGAACAGCCAACACTTTCTTGATAGAAAAGAAACGGTCTCGTTGGCCGGAATCGGGGTTCACAAACCCATACATCTTACGCAGTATCTGAGACAGAGGAAGAGAAAATGAATTGACCGTATGTCGCACGGCCGCAGCGTTCTCGAAGAAGTTGGCCACATCTCGATCTGTTATCAAGGTTTGGTAGGCCGCTTCGGTTTCTGGCCGTAAAGGAATGCGAGGAGGGAGAGGAGGAATAACAGCGAGGGATGGGCCATCACACCCATCGTCCGAGTAGTCGTCATCGTCTGGCTCGTTGGTGTTGGGGTCCCACTCCTCACATACATCCCAACAATTGTTCATGTCGTCGTATCTCATCTGCGACAGACTGTACGTTGATACAAGCGATTCCGCTTCACTTCGAGACCAAAGAGTGCGTGTCCACTGATTGCTGTTGTCGCGACTCCAGAAATAATAAAGCGGGCCTTTTTTTTCAGGAAAAGGGTCTTTCGAGTATCGTGCGACACGGTCAAGGCGACTCTGCTTTTCGGCGGGTGTTTGATTTGCGTAAAACGCGTCTCTCTTAGAATCCTGGCGTTTGAAATAGTCGCTGATGTCTTCTCCATATCTATGATTGTTAACCATCGCAGGCCTTATCACAGGATTGGCAGCGATTAGTTCAGCATCAGACGGAACATAATCCCAGGCAGAGTTTCCACTACCTGAGCTATGCATAGGAGGTATGGAAGAAGTGTCTGCGACATTGATGGCAGGGGAAGGAATATACGACACTAAAAAAGAATCTGACGGTAGACCTTCGTTGATAAGTTGTTCGGTCCAAGAGACCCACAAACCAACGTCTGCAGCCTTCATTGCCTTCCAAATGCGAATGGGAGGAGGTTTGTCTGCAACAATACAGCATCCGATCCTAGATACTGTTCTATCGGCCATCCACGAAAAGCATATGTCGTCTATAATGGGATATTGTATACCATTTGATGCTAATTCTCGAGCCCATTCGGGGTATAGCCATGAAGGCTTGAAGTCGCCTGTTCGACGATAGATAGAGAGGGATTCGACGTCGACGGACGCGCGTTCACCATTCCGCATAAAAATAATCATCGAACATAAAGCCATTAATATCGGGAAAGCTTCGAGCGACCGCTTGGCGCTGGCAGCAGCATGGTCTTTGCTAGCAAAGACGTAAGTGTAACCACAGGACGACGGTTTCACACTGTCCGAGAATTCAAGGTCAAACAACATTCTTCCATTGATTGTCGGCCCTGACAGTATACGACAGACTCTATCTAGTATCTGTTCCAGTTTCTTCCAGCGCCCGAGTGTAGTTTGATCTAAGCTCCACCCATTTGACGTCCATTCAATGGTATAGTTCGTGTCCAACGAACGAAAGATGCCGACGCGATCTAGCGGCCAGATAGGATCTGAACGCCTGTACGTAGGCAGAAAGGCAATATGGGGGAAAACAGGACTCCATTGATATTGTTTCCGCAAGACAAAGGGCGGCACAACAGGATCAACAGGAGGAGGTGGTGGCCGACGCGTTAACCTTGATCTATTCAAACTGGTGACGACGTAATCGACGTTGTTTTCTTTAATTCGAGTGGTAACCATATGATTGCTAGTATCCTGAATAAATCGTTAACCAAATATAAAACGCCAAAAAAACTCAACCTACCATTGTTTACGGATGAACGGTAAATAGCTTCACAATATATATACGTCAATAATTTATAAGTGAAGGAACAGAATAACCAGACTCACAAAGATGGATAGTAAGCAGTCGTTGACTCGAGGTTTTGGAATATACGTCGAAATATCAGGCTGTAGATAAAGTCATGTTATGCCAATGCATAATCCTTTAGATACACGAACCTAGACACCACGTTCAAAATACTTGTACCAGTGCTAACCCTCGTGGAATGAATGTGGATGATTCGTATGAAAAGAACGTAAAGAAATTGCCTAGAGGACACCCTCCTGACAATTGTAAAGCAAGTAAAAGAGAGCGAATAACCAACGATTGCCCGAGGGACACCTCTCAGACAACGATGATGACTGCAAAGAACGAAGAAGTGAACAAGTCGGACGAACAGCTCTAGAACGACCACGTGACTACCGATCCGTCTACCCGGAAGGCCCGACTCGGACCGGTCATCAGCTTGTACATTATGGACCGAGTTGAACGTGTATAGTTCCTCTCGAATTATATGTGAACGTATTCAGCTAGTACGGAGGGTGTCCTCCGTGCTAGCTCTTACGACTTTTATCCGTCTCTTTCCTATTCCAAATGGATTATTTCCGTCTTATACCAATCACGCCGTCAGGATGCTGCCAACAGATACATATAGACCAAGTCCGTATTCAGCTAGTACGGAGGGCGTCCTCCATGCTAGCTTTCACGTTCCTTCCTTTGTCTTATCAGATTACTGTTTTGATTCTATCCTTCTCACCGCAAGAACGATGACGGGATGGAAACACCGGCTACATCGCCTCGTTTCAAAATTCAGCTAGTACAGAGGGTGTCCTCCATACTAGCTCGGAAGATTCGCGACGATTTCAATTCAATAAATCATTGTATATATCTGTACCACGCCATCATTTTGAAACGGATGTCACCCTACGCACTCATTCATTTCATAACGAATTCACAAGCGATTAACTTCGAGAGATAGGCAAGTCAACATTGGCAACCTATTTCAACGAGCATGCGAGGTGTCCCGCGTACTCGTTGGAATTGTGGTTGAAGTACCACCTGGTTCACTCTTCATAAACATGCGAGGTGTCCCGCATGTTTTCGCGAAAGACTTATACCCGACTACACTATATCAACCAGCGTTGTTATGATCATTCGTATGTTATTTCTATTATAAAAGTAACATTCTCAACAAGCTAACGTCTTTGACTGGGAAACCCAGCGTTTTTTATATATATTTTTTTCAGGCCGTCGCAAAATACAAACATAAATAACAAGAAAAACAATGCAAACATATTAAAGTCAATTCTATTTCCCCACATCCCCTATAACGACAACGGCGAGAAGATTGAAGCCCATTGAAACTTGACGCGAATCATGGTCGAAGTTGTATAAACTTGGATTGAAATAAACAATCACAGGTGTGTGAAACTCCAACTCGGTCGTGATACGAGGGAGCTGATTTAACCTCTGGAAATCTTGAGGTCGAGAACGGAAGTTGGTACCGCGTGCATCGAAAATAGGCACTGTAAAGTATGTAAGAACGCAAAAAAATAAAGAAACTGAAGCTCACTATCGTCATAGAAATCCCGCGCCCATGGCCAAGTTAGAGGTCCTACTGGGACCTTCGACGTTGACGTTCCAACATCCTCCTCATCCGAATCCTCCAGGGTATGGTCGTTTTCTATCAAGGCAGTAGATTGCACTTCCGCATTCTCCTTATAAAGCGGTTTCGAGACGAAAGCAACGACATCCTTCAATACTTGAGTGTTGTAAACGTAGTCCGTATAACCACATGCCGTTGCAGAGAACTTGACCAAGATGTCGGCGACGTTCCCAGTGCATCTCAAGACAATGACTTTACGACTCTGATTAGTTGCCCATTTGACGCTTGTCGTCTCGTCGACTTTAAGTTTGGAAAGGACACAAAGTCCTGGAACCGCCAACACCGTCGGAATGTTGCGGCCGTTTTTCTTCATGATGGGGCTGACGGTGTATACGGCGTTGACAGGAAGGGATCGGTCAGGTCCCCTGGGGACAACTTTATTCGCGACAACAGACGTTCTTGGTTCGTCGTTGAGTGGGGATACAACGTGACCGAAACCCTTGAAATCCAGCGCGGCAAACCAAGACCTATGCCGGTGTCAGTATAATCAATGGAAGTAGAATAAATCGCGTACTTGGTTAAGGCTTCTTCTTTGCAAATAAGCGCGAGCGTACGAACGTGGCTGTACGCTTTTTTGCGCCCCTCCGTCAGTAGGGTCATGATAGGAAGTGGGATGCTTTCGACGTCATCCAAAGAAGCGTTGGGATAAGCTTGAACTGTATGCAGCTCAAGCTTCGTCTCACTCCTCCTAAATTATCAATATATCAGAAGACCTCTTTGTATTACAGGCGAACGACGTACTTCTTAAGCTTTTCAGCTTGCCCCGCCTTCGTCAAAGGAGCGGGCGTCTTCTCTATAATAACGCTTGTACCTTCAGAAGGGGTGTCATCGTCGGAGCAAAGTACTGGACGACCGTCATCCTTACGCTGATCATCTCTATTGAAAGAGACATTAAGCAGTGATCGCTACTATATGACTGTAAACTCACTCAAGACGGCGCTTCATGGACTCCATGGAATGAACAGATTCCCCAGAATCCGATTCGGTAGGGGAAGCTCTAACGATAAGGTAAGTCATGCATTTTTTGTAGCCGTCTGTAACTTCACTTACTTGTATACCTTTTTCTGCGCTATCGTTAGTGGTGATAATAGAACGTAGGGTTTAGGTTTGGAAACAACCTTGACATCCTTGTGCATAATACGCGATGCCACATTGGATGGCGCTCTATAGGGAAGTCAGTATACAAGTAAAAATTACAACAAGGGCACTTGCTTTCGCGTCGAGGGAGGACGCTCCTCGTACTCCGAATCCCTAGCAGACCTATACGGAATGTCAGACAGTAACATTGGGAGGTAGCTAAAAATACGCACGCTTTAGTTTTCCCTTTGGATATCCTGCAAAAAAATCAGAAGCAATAAATAGGCGGGTACATGAACCACTTACACTGGTATCTCTTCAGAAACATACGCTTCATCTTCATCGTCATCCATCGCGTCGGATGTGCCATTACCATCGCTTAAACAATAATTGAGTACGAAGAGATATTCACAATGGAATATAACGCACTCTGGAAACATAGGGTGGGGCCGAATGCTACGACTTGGCCTGGTTGAGAATCAACAAAAAGACATGTAGCAAAGCAAGAAAGCGAACCTGATACGAGAGCGGGTATCCTCTTCGTCGTCGTCCTCATGTGACAGGGCGTTCTTGCTTTTGACAATCGGTTCGTCGTCAGATTCAATAGCAACGAAGGCCTTTCCTCTCCGAGTAGGCGGTATGGTAACAGGCTCTTCCACCGATTCTTCGCTGTCTTCATCCGTTTCCTGTTCGATGGAAGGAGGTTTGACAAGCTTCTTAGTTGAAGTCTTCTTCACAGGAGTCTTCTTTGGTGTTGGCAAAGTCTGACCAGCCGTCCTGAAAATAGTTCAACACAAGCGGCGGGGAGGATTGAACATGAATTGAGCTTACTTTGGTTTACGAGCAGGAGTAGAAGGGATCGCAGATCTAGCCGCTTGTTTGGATACAGCAGATTGAAATGCCGGATTCTCGATCTCTTGTATCTCTCTGATATAATAGTGAGCATCTGCGCAAAGTCCAATAATATCACATACTCATCATCACCGGCTACCTCAGAACGCGATGTTACGAACGACTTCAACTTGGGCTGCTCCCTACGAGGAAGGTGAGTATGATTAGCAATAATATGGAGGGTATGTACTGACTTTTTCTTAATAGGGACGATAGGACGATCCCGAACAAGCTTCATATAACTTTCAGCGGATTTTGGATCAGATCCATCGGCTACATGGTTTTTCTTCGACTTCTTTGGCGGAGGGGGTGATTCTTCTTCAACCTCCTCATCTTCCCCTCTGGGTTAAAGATATTAGAAGATGAATAGGGTCAAAACGAATAGACTAACCCGTCGTCTGTCACGACTTGGTCTGTGACACCGGGTTGGCATTAGATGTGTATATATATCCCCAGTCAAATATCAAGGCTAAGCTTGATATTGTACCCTTTTGGGTAAGAGGCTATTGCGCKAGGTGAAAAGGACGACAACGGCCTGTCTCCCGCTGCGAAGTACCCAGAACGCGCAGCGAAGTTGCTGAAGAAAGGAGGGTTCCTCCTCATAACATGTGAGAAGACCTATGTACAAGAACTTTGGATATCTAATCTATGTCATGTGTTTGATAGCCTGCAATTTCACCGAAGAGGAGCTGAAGGAGGTTTTCATCACTCCTGAGACGAGTCTCGTCTACCAGTAAGTCCCGCGACGTATCTATCAATTCTTGTATTGACTATGTGCGTAGTTCTCGTGTACAACACCAAACTTACACGTACGGAGGTAAAAGCGGAAGCATATGTTCTACCGTAGCATTCCAAAAATCCTAGTCTATATGTACTGATACCTGGAAGTCGACACTATAAATTTGGCACAACATCCATCCCAGTCCTCAGTGTACCCTTCGCTAGCTCTGATGCCCACTTCAAGAAGCCATCCTCCTTTTTAAACACTTCGCCCATGAAGTAAATCAACCCCGAAGCTACAGCCTCTATTCTCGCCGCCTTAATAAATATTTCTTCGACGGGCCCCGATCTCTTGAGGCTACGTCTGGAGTCGCACCAAGGATGGGCGTGGCGGTCTGGCTGTTGATGAAAATCTGTCCTAGCATCTCCTTGAAGAATGTTCTTGTTGAGGGCTGGACAATAGTGAAATCGACAGGCTAAGAAGGACGATTAATTCGGAGAGACGATCGGTAAGCTATGGGGACAAACCTTGAGAATGCTCAGGTTGACAGCATCCTTCGCAATCCACCAAGCGTAGGCTCGGGCTACATTCCTGAGACGCGACGGGGAGATCGACTTGAGATTGAACGTTTCGGCTCCNTCCCNACTCTCTTTGATGTTTTTGATAACCTCCACCCCTCCGACGTCTGTCTCCCCAAGATCCCGGAGGAAATCCCACAAGCAGAATTGAATAGTCACTTTGTAAGAGTGCGAGTTGCGACATAAATGTTGCGCAACAAGGGTGTAATAAGGATTATAGGTTTTCTCCTTCATTCAACATTTAGCAACCAAGTGTGAGCATGGAAAACAATGATCTTACATTTCCACAGCAGTGCAGTATCACTCGCACGATTTCTCGTTGCTGGATTTCAGTAAGGTTGAGTTGTGCCAGTCTTTCACACGCATCGACGTAATCCTGAGCAAGACGTTAATGACGGTGGATAGACTTTGAGACATGGTTAAGTTACCCACATCACTGCTCATGAGGACAACAAATATGCTTCGTCTTATATCCGTGTTCATTCCCTGCTTACGGGCAAGTTTTAGTAAAGCGTTCTCCGCCATCGGCGCGCTCTCATCCTTGCGCGATTTCTTTTCCTTCTCTTTGCGATCTACTAACGGATCCCCACCCCAAGCCGCGCCAACCAACCACCACTTCCCCTTTGTCTCCGCAGAATGGAGATCTTCAAGTGATACACGCAAAGGCTCATAAGCAAGCACTAGGGAGGTCTTATTTAGTCTCTAACCAAATCTAGATGTGGGAATAGCGCACCGTGTCTCTTTTTAGCTAGCGCTGTCAGGAACTTTTTCATCCTCTCAACGGCATCGCCTCCTTGATTCTGGGCGGCGTTTCGTTTGAGCTTGTTGTTCTTCAAATTGGTCAGAGTCTCGAGCATGAATCGTGTGCGAGAACCAAGGGTATCAGTTTGGCCTGCTAATTTGTCCTGTACAATCTGAATGATGTCCTTCAGAGCAGAGGGGTCGTCCTGTCGAAGTTGCTGTCCAGAATCTACCNATCGTTTCTTCAGTTCTCCTCTTTCGATAATGGAGCGGATGAAGTTACATACTGCGAACGATCTTGAGCAATAACTCCACTTTGAACTCGGTGATCTCGCCGTCTAACAACTCCCGGATAATGTCGAAGACGAGCAGGCAAGAGATGACCTGGAAGTTGTATAGTTCTGAGAGCATGACTGTCAAATTGGAGCATTCTTTGCCCTTGGTCTCAGACTCTTCTACTCCGTCGGTCGATCCTGACTGTTCGAGTAGGCCCGCAAAATGCTTCTCGTACGATGTCACAACATTTTGGACAAAGTAGGCAGCTATGTACTTTTATCAGCTTCTGAGATACAAAGGAAGAATACTGTTTACCAAATTCTATTCCAATAAGTTTGTGCAAACTAGAAATCAAGGCAGCATGTAATACCACATATGAATCTAGCAAAGACGAATGGGATGCAATTCCATCAATAATGAGAGTCGTTATACTAGATGTGACATCTGCAAAGCAAAGTGAGAATACGAAAGATGATTATGGACTGGGTATTTTACCATTCCGCCGTTGATTCCGATAGAGCTCTTCTACGCTATCCAAAATGGATGCTAGATTCTGTTCACTCATTCTAAGGGAATATTTGAGATAGCAGCGGAGAAGACCAGGTGAGGCAACAGACCTGTTCAGGAGACCTTTGAGTTGCCTAGTGAGCTTCATCATAGCTTCAGAGGGCTCCTCGTCGGAACGTTCTGCATTTCTGAGGGCGGGAGGAACATAACGGTTGCCTGAGAAGATATGTTAACCATCCATAGATCAAAGCAGGCGGAAAGTGAGCTAAACTTGTCGAGGCGGGAAGGAGTTGAGGTGCAGTGTCGCTGTCATACTCTTCTGCTTCATTATTATGTTCTGAAAGTGATGAGACTGATCCTTGTTGTATTCCTCCCCATTCGTCGTCGTCCTCTTCGTCCTCTTCATCCTCGTCGTCCCCTTCTGACTGAAACACGTCTTCTTCATCGGCAATCTAAAGCTCAGAGTAACTACCAACCAATGGTGTACGTGCAATAGGAATCAAACTCACATCCTCGGAAAGGTTCCCCAGGGACGAAGTGAAATCAAGCAAATCTAGGGGGAAAAAGTAAGTACTTAGTAAGTATGTTATACCAAGGAACTCTGTACCATCTAGCCCATCGTCTTCCTCTGCGGATTTCCCTTTCTTCTTCCCCTTGGAGTATCCTAGCTTGGATTCCAAATATGCAATGTAAGCATCCTCTTCACGTTCCTTGACTGACCGAGGGGGCTTCGGACGCGACCATCTTTTCTAAAGGAGTCTTGGACGATTTTAACTTTGGTTTCTCTACTTTCTTCTTTTCTGCTTTGGGAGGGGTGGTTTGGTTGGCTGTTAGAATGAGTTTCACAGCTTCGACAGCTGTCTTCACTTTCTTTCGTTTTGGAGACTCGATGTGGTCCGTCTCGGCCGCTGGACGTTTATGGCCAGCTTGAAAGTACTCTGCTTTTCGCTGTTTTTGGTTGGATCTCTGCTCTTTCCGAGCCTCCTTCCGTGACAAATGACTTCCAGAGTTTTTCCTCCGCCCATGGGAGGCTGCTTCTGTTTCACGGTGAGCGCAAGCGATAGGTCAAGCACTTTCTTGAACGACAGACCAGATTCAGCATTGAGTTGTTCCTTCAGACTCTGAGGTAGCCTTGTCGTCGATGTCTTTATTCGGGGAGTCATGATGGAAAGTCAGAGGATGAAGCAAAGAGAAGTTGCCAATGATCGAAATTTCTCTCCTGAAGCGATCATTTCCAAAAATGGATTCAGATCCGGACTTCCTACCCCGGGCTAGGGACCAACTGTTTTCTGCAAGTTCAACTTCGGAGCGATCTTCGTATGTTTATAAAGGACCAACTGGATTCCCATTCTATCTGTATAATCACCCCGTAAAATAAAATCGAAAACCATAATAATCAAGATAGCAAAGAAGAAAGCGAAACGACACGAAAGCAGCCATACACCCAGTGATAATCGACTAAGCGTACTTATGTATAGACTCAGTTATTAGTTTACCTACCTCGCTTTTAAAACAAAAAAAAAACAATGACCCAAACTGTCCGTTGCGGCCTGTATGTAGATAGTACAATCTAATCGGAAATATCAATAACCTCGACAATTGTCGTCGGTGCTGTCCTCCTCCTCACATGTCTCGTAGGAGCGGGAACGTTCTCTTTATCATCCTCGTCGGAGTCGATGATAATGCAATCCGCAGGGATTTCAGGTTTGACTTCCTGGCTGGGAATAGGCATAGATCCTAGACCCCCGGCGAGATCCTTCATCTCTCTCTGATGAAGATTCGCCAACAAGTCGTCGTCGTATTCATCCAAACCCTCGAACTCCTCGTCAGAATCCTCAAGAAAAAGAGGTTCTTTTCCCTTGCCTTTATCTTGCGATGGCGCAAGTGGCGGTGGATTACGAAGAGGGGAGATGAAGTTATTCTGATTCTCCACATCCTCATCTTCATCACTATCAATGATGATTGGTTCGGAATGTCTGATAGTTGGAGACAGTAGCATGCTATCGCGTAGCCGGTTCTGAGAGGCACTAGAGGACGTAGCCGCTGTGGAGGATCGATCGAAAAAGGGAGATTCTGTGTCGACAGTTGGTCCTTTCTGACTTTGGGAAGGGGGAACACGTCTCCGACGCGGCTGTTCCTCGTCGTCGCTGTGATCATTATTAACCAGTGTAGGAGATGGAGGAGGTGAGATATCGCGCAGAGGTGAACGCGGCTCTGGCGGCGCTCGCGGTTGAAGAGGCGCCTGGGGTGGCATGGGTAGAGGTAACTGGGCGTCGCCGTGAGTCGGAGCGGGAACTGGTTCAGGGGGTGGTGCGGGTTCGGGGTGCCTATGATACGAGAGAGAGAAAACATTAGATATGTAAGGAAGTATAGTCCATTTACTGACCCCAATCTTTGCCGCAAGCCTTTGGCAAAGTCGGCCTTCTGATTGACTTCGCGATCCTGAGTTATGTGGCCCTTGATGATCACAGAGTCAGGTCCTAGGAAGGCTACGCCTTTCCGAACTAGAACGTCGTGAAGTAATAACTAGCAGAGAGAGTTGGATTAGACGTATTCGTATTAAGCAGACGGAGATTGACGCGTACTTTACACCCTAGCGGTGTGGAACCAAGAACCAGCTCAGGGAGTGGCAGGTACTCCATACCCTTGATTTCCAATGCACCATCGCTCAGAATCAAGCTAATCATGGACCTGGGATACAGTGGTATTGGGCCCTCTCCTTCGACATCAGCATCTGCTTCCCCTTCAACTTCCTCTCCGGCCTCCTGTCTCTCCTCTCTGGTAATACGTGTCTTATTGAGATTGAACGCGCTCACTCCAGCGTCTGTGATAGCCACTATCTCAACAAGCAGAGGCCCTTTGAGTTTAGCCTTGCTCGTGTTCACGTCTGCGATGTGGGTAGGAAACCCCGTGCCGTGAAGCATAGAATCCCGCAGATCAGACTCAAGAAGCTGATACTCGACTTGCTGGATGATTTCATCCATCTGTGTAGCGGTATCGAAGTTATGCTCCGTCAAGACCCAATCATAGCAGGCATCTAGCCACTCCTGAATACAGACGGAAAGACAATGATGAACTTCTAGAATGACTGGATATGTCAGTGGGATCGACGTACAGGGTCTACGCGGGGCTTTGGGTAATTAGCAGCCAGCCAGTTGACAACTTCTTGTGGAGGGGGCATAGTTGGCGCGAAATGAAATGGTGGCAAGAAGGAAGAAAGCGCGGGGATCAGTTTGTCAGACTTTGGACGGCTCAACGCGTCGAGGTTAAGAACAAAGCCATCAACTACACGGTCACGGGGTAAGTGGATCTTCCATCATTGACATATCTGAACGATATGTAGCCAGCTCTCTCAGTGTTCCCTCAGCGCCCACACAAGCCTTTCACAACCAGTACAAAGAGTTCAACTTTCCATTTGTTGTGCTTAGCAGATCGGGGCTCAAAGATAATGAGGACYGGAATAGGGGAAGAATCRCTTCAATAAGAATTACACCCTATCGCGCGGAACAGAACAGTGTCAACAAAACATCTCAATCACCGCGGCTGAGGCATTGAGAAGAGACCCTAAGACAGACTTTCTGGCAAAACGAGGGGATGAACGTCTTTCACTGTTCCAACTGTGGTTTACGCGAGGATAATGAATGGAAATAGCACTTTATGTATCTACACATGGCATTTCTTTACCACATCGTAGCCCTCCATGAGTTGACCATGAGGATGATTGGGTTTTGCTACATGCATCGTTGGAAAATATCCCAGTTACCGTTGCTACCCAAACGAAGGACTACGTCGTGCATCCACACTTGACATCATCGAAAGGCACGTGAAAAGATCCCAAGCTGAATATGGATTGAATTTCATTGGAATTTGTACTTCATCATGATCATTGTCCAACCTTTGATCCCATGAAACCAAAGCAGAGATTATAGTCGCTGGTATAGACTTGTAAAGTTGATTAAGCCAAAGAGCTGTTGGTACTGGACTTGCCACAAATACCGCTATTATAAGGCCAACTTGTTTGTATGTACAATTGAAGTCCTTGTTCGTTGTGCAAGACTTCTCTCTCGTGATGGTAGCAGTACCTTCCTGAAGTTATTGCTGTCGTGACTGGTATTTGACTAATAGTCTTAGCCTGGGTGATGTAGAAAATGCAGCTGCGGAGTGCAATATAAGGTATGGCGGCGTCGGAAAGATAGCGCGAATGTCTACTGCCGTTACGATCGCGCACTACGAGAAGTGTCCTCAGTAAAGATCAACAATAGAGCAGCCATACTCACACAGGAATGATACCCAGTGCATCCAAACCAATCCTGACACCTGAAGCTGCAATCTTGCGTTGTCGAAATTCCTACGGGACCACATATCAACAGTCTTCAAGAATTGAGAGATTGTCTGAACACACCTTCTGGTACCTGTGTTTTTGGTAGAACGTCCAGCCAATGATCAATGCGACAATTAGTGCCCAGATCGAGACCACAACGAGACCTAGAGGCATGACTTCGAGAGACAGGCCGGGTATATGGAATGCCTCAGGGGATTCTGAGGCTTCGGCCGCGGATTTGGTTGCATCGATACCTGTGTCGGCTGTGATTGTTTGCCGTCGTACAAGGTAGAAGAGAGTAGGAGTAGGGTATATAGCGGGGGTTATTAAGGACACGATGTCGTCAATATGCTCCGTCTATTAGTACAGTTCAATACAGGGGAAGATATGGAATGGAGTAGTAGACATACTGGAGGTYCATCTATTCGATATCCGTCGTTGTGTGCGATGCATTCAGTTTCCTTCCCACATCGTGTCAGAACCATGGGATCTGCTGGTGGAATGGGGGTGCTCGGCATGAGAAAGTCCGGTATGGGGTTTTCAAGTTTGTCGAGAGGAAACGAATGGATACATGGGAATATGGAAAACGCGAGAATTGCAATCAAAGAGAGGGGGAGCATGAGTATGGTAGTGGTCGGATATTGGATGAATTGACTGGGGATGGTAGTTGGACAGCAGGAAGAATCTTTACGCGAGCGAAGACTTAGCGAAAGTGCATTACAAGAGGCACTTTAAAGGCAGCCGAAGAGGTGGAGGTATTATTAAAAAAGGTCGTAGAATGCCGCCCTGTCGCTGCGGATTGGTCTGGAGTCCGTTGAACCGCGTGCTCGAGGTCCGAGAGAGGTATCTTTGTCGAAGCAATTCCTGAACAGAACTGCAATGAAGTCACAAATCTCGTAGGTGGGAATTGAAGCAGATGCGTCACGATAAGGGTGTTTTCAACCTTTTCAAGGAATAGGAGATGAGAGATGAGGTCAAAGCTCGGTCGTTACGATAGGCTTAAGGATGCCAAGGTGATGTAGAGTCCTTACATACCATTAGCTGATATGGATGCTAACGGATTCTGGACACAGTGGAATAGCAACAGACGTGACTATAGTCGAGGAGACATACAACATATATGGGAAGAACTCAACAAAAGACTAGTGAAGCCCACAATTAAGAGTCTATTTGAGTGCTAAGTCTGGCTTTAGTCAGAGAGGAAACGTAAGACACATTGCTGTGCTGAACCTGCCAATCAATGACTGGGCGTGGGACGATTCGCCACCTCGTGACAATCGTCCATCTCCTCCTCAGACGCGTCCAGTTCAGATGTGGATCCAAATGCACCCCCGATCGCTGGAGCAGCCCTCCGAGGACTTGACTTGTTTGTCCCAGCTTGGCCGATCGGTCCTGTTTGTCTTGCGCAAACAATCGAGATGTATAAGTATAGCGCCCCAGTTCCAAACTGCCCTTTCTTTAGTACAGCCATGTCTTTAACGTCGCTACTCGGAGCCTTCAGGCCCCAACCTCAGAGCAATCTGAACACCGTCTTTCTGGCGACCTTTACTGTTATGCAGTATATCCTCATAGCTTTTAGCACCCCCGGCAGCACCGAAATGCCAGTCGACACGCTCCCGTTCATGTGGGCGTTCACCGAGACAACTAAGGATCTATCCACCCCCTGCTTTGGCACCCAAGCAGCGGTTAATCCCCTCGTTCTATTCATCCTTACTGTCGTCTTTGGTCTGGCTACTGGTTCTGCTATCATCGCTCGGAAATGCAACACTCGGACTTCCTCAACCACTAGGCGCACGCGTCGCATTCTAGCCCCTATTCACCTGAGCGCTCTGCTCGCAAAGCTAGGAATGCTCGTCACTGTCGTCGCACGTGGCGCTGGATCTCCGAACCTGCCTCCGATGCCCCCATTCTATCCAGATGGACAAGYCGCGGTCACTGTGGACTCTGACGGAGACGGCAATGGGAGAGCACCCAACTCATCCGCTCCTGCCCCGCCGCCTCCCCCGCCTCCACCACCGGCTGCATCCATCGACGCGAAAGAACCCAAAGGCAGAGGGACCGTATCCTTCTGGGCCTTACTTCTTGCCCTCCTCCCCGCCATGGTTTCTTTCGTTGCGCGCAGAGGCAAACTGGCCAGGTAAAATTTGCCAATGAGCATCCCCTTCTTATCATCATTCTAACCAATAATGCGTGCCCCAGTCGGCTAGTCACTGCATTGAAAGCCCAATTTGGGCGCTCTTCCAAGGACACCCTCCCATTCGCCGTCGTCGAGGAGACCTCTCTCGCCGTCATTGCCGAGATGGGTCTCAGTATCATCCACGAATTCACTACCCAACTCGACCAGGGAATGTGCGAGGCGTCGTACGAGCTTCCTGTTTTTGCACCCCTTGGTATCTGTCCCCGTTCCGTTGAGGCACTGGTCCCAGCCGTTTCTAGCTGGATCTGTCTCGACTCGGACGCCCCCCTCGCCACCGAAAGCCAGATGCTTTTCGGTGGTCTCTGGTCATCCGCCGCCACGGTCTGTCTTGGAGCCTGGTCGTGCTTTAGAACGCGCATGGCTTCCGTCGTCCGCGTAAGTTCTTTTTGCTCACTTCGTTATTCCTCCCATTGGCTGAACCCTGTCCATCAGAATGTTAGGGCACGCGCCATCCAATTCATTCTACCCGCATACTATCTCTCTAACCACATTGATCTCTCTCGTTTCCAGCCCATTGCGGCCAGAGAGATCAATGACATTAACCACTGCTGCGAGGAACGTCGACTCGACCAGCTAGAGTCCGGCCTCGGGCCCTTCGCAGTCCCAAGATCATCCCCCCTCGTGTTGTCCTCGGACAACCTCATCGAAATGCAGCGCCATATTGAACTTGCATGGTCCAGATACAACCACAACCACAACCAAATCACCGCCCTTGACAATCCATCGAGTCCTCCCGCATTCATGAGAACGTTGCCCTCGAACGAGTCTCTGGAGAACATCCGGATCCTGTCAGGAGAGTACACTGAGCTACCCCTGTCCCCCCATCTTCTCTCCCCTTTCTATGTGGGACCCCAGAGTCGAATGTACTGAGTTGCCATAGTGCACACAGCGAAGATCGTAATCTGTCTAGGCATGTATTCCCTTCGTCTGGCACTCTCTGCGGGCCCTGACCTTCCGTGCTTTCCTTCTGCAGTCACCAAAAGTCGTGCTTCATCAACATTACTGCTATACCGTCGACCTCGAGTCGGCAACCCCCAGGACAAACCACTTGACAAGCCCTTGAAACCAACGCGGTTGGTGCGACGTATGCGCCTGTAATCCCCTCAGTCTGGCCCACAAACAGGCTAACAGACTTTCGGTGGGGCGCATGCGGACTGTTCGCAATCAATTCGCAGACTTGACCAAGTGGAGACTGGCCCACGAGAAGAGAAAGCCTCGTGAGGATTGGGAGCAGCCAGAGACGTGGGTATCCAACCACGGTCTCTTTCCGAAGCCACAAGGTTTCCGCGTCCACTCAAAGCACACGACGACATTTCCGTCCGCCCACCACAAGGACGAGGACAACGATTTACGACTTCTAATCCAGGTAGCACACCTTCGGTATACGGTCATTCGACTCAGGACACCCCCCACCGTTTTTCTGCATTGCACAGACGGTTTAGCACTCAGCGACCGTCGTCCATCCACCCTATACTCCACTTCCTATTACGATACCCCGCCCACGTCTCTTTCCCCCCCATTTATATCTACTCCCCAAAACCACAATTATTCTTATTCATATTTATTCCCATATACCCTCAAATACCCGTCTATCATCTCTCTTTTCTACATACTATAAACGCACCATCTTTTCCCGTTACTATCTCTCTCTATTTGTCGATCCGCATCTCTCTCTTCATCTCATACCCTCTCCTTTTGKCCCATCCACTGGTTCTGTCTATCTATCTTATAGCCGCATATCTCTGTCTCTCCTTCCACCAAATAATTTACCCTCCCGATCTATACCAAATCATTATCTCTTTCTTTTCTCTTCCACATATCATTGAAACACTGTCTGAGTTATGGGTTTTAAATCAATCGCGTCGATCTTTCGCTTATCAACTTTGGATTGCAAAGGAATACCTCACAAGTTAGATATTGATAAGAAAGAACAAATACAACTACGAAAACTGAACAAGCGTACAACAGGGAGAGCGATGCAGCAGAAAAGGAAACGAGATCTAAGAGGTTTAACTTTCTAGCCCAGGACAGCAACCTTAGTTTTCTTTTTCTTAGGCTTTCCTTTTGCAAAGTCGCGCCAGGAATCCACTCGTTGATCACGATTTTCTACAAACGCGCAAGAAGTCAGCATACGCCTGAGGGATTTGTGCGGACGTGATAAAACGAGAACCCACCTTCCCACTGCTTATCTTCCTCCACCTTCCTCTTCCTGGTTGCGACCTCCTCGTCTTTCTTCCTGGCTTCGAGACCCTCGTTGGCAAGGTTCATCTTGACTGCTTTCCGCCTTCGGACTTCCTCGTCGATGAGAAGCTCTTTAGACTGCGCTCTAAGGCGAGTCTTGAAGGCTGGAATGAGACCCTGCAGCTTGGGGTCATCGTCAGGGGTAGAGGTAGGTAAGGAGAGGGTGCGGAGAAGGAGAGTTCGAGCCTGTTTGATCACTGCGTCAAGTTCCTCACGCTTGGTCTTGTCAGACAAGTCGGATTCAGCCTAAGACGATGTAGTGTATATGTATTAGTCTTTCTGTCGGAGAATAAGATATACACGCACCTTCTTTAGGATGTCAAATGCTTCTGGGGCTCGAGCATGGGGGCACTTATCAGGATGTATGTCTATGACAGGAGTTTGAGATTCGAATGTTCACAGCAAGGTAACTCGATAGCAGACGCACATAAAGAGATCTGACGATACTTCTTCTTGATATCATCAGCACCAGCAGTCTCATTCAAATCTAGAATATCATAAGGACTTCGTAAGTCCAGTAAGTTATCGTCCAAAATAACGATATACTAGCTAGCACTCACTTTAACTTGAACGCTTTCAATATACGTTCGACTTCTGACTCTCTCTGGAAAGCAGTGGCTTCTCGATTAAGAAGCCTTTCTAGTTCCAGATCAACAGAAGAGGGTGTCGGTTGGGTGCTCTTCGAAGACGAGGCCTGGGTCGACATGATGATGGTGGTGAGTTTACAGTGCTTGGGCCCACGTGGACTTTGGGCTACGGGCCAGAACCGGCCCACTATTTCCGCTGATGCAATCTTCCCGGTCCTCGCCTTCCGATTTTGCTGCTTTGCACCACCAAGAACATATGTTTCGCGCATGCTCGAGGAGGCCTATAGCCTCGGTATGTCTGAATGATACTACTTACGAGAATATGTACTAACAGAGAATGTTGTTTCGTCAGCTCAGCTTCGCTCCCAATTCTTTACGATGTCGTTCAGCTCTGGTTTTCCGGAGTGCATTCCAACACCAGACATGGTCTTCTTCACTGTCACGCTCAATACGCAGGATGTCTTCGGAATCTATTCCTCCGAAATCTGACCCTATACCTTCACCCGGGATGTCGCCTGAACAATTTCAGATGGCAAGACAAGCGGCTCGTATGAAAGCAAGACAGGAAATATATCGTCAGAGGAACAGATCACTTTTGCTCTATTCCACTGCAGTCGTATGTATCCTTCACACCATGTCATCTTGTTCCCAAAACTTAAGAATCGTACAGATGATAACTGCTCTCGGAATCACCTATGCCGCCGTCCCCCTTTACCGCATGTTCTGCGCCGCTACTGGATTCGCAGGAACACCCAATACAGGGACTAACGGTCGTTTCGAAGCCGAACGCCTCGTACCCATTGAAAACGCACGCAGAATTAAAGTGCATTTCAACGCCGACCGTGCCGAGCAGTTGCCTTGGAAGTTCAAACCTCAACAACAGTTTGTCAGTGTGTTGCCTGGCGAGACCAGTTTGGCATTTTATACGGCGAAGAATATGTCGGATAAGGATATCATTGGGATTGCGACGTACAATGTTACGCCGGATCGGGTGGGTGCAATGTGTATTGTTGTTGGGTGAACGGAAAGGCTGAAGACGGATCGTAGATCGCACCGTATTTCTCGAAAGTGGAATGTTTTTGCTTTGACGAGCAGAAACTGTTGGCTGGCGAAGAGGTCGACATGCCGTTGTTGTTTTTCATTGACAAGGACATGCTGGATGATCCTGCCTGTCGGCACGTCGATGATGTCGTGTTGTCCTACACCTTCTTCAAGTACGTCTACCCTCTCTTCCCGTTTCTCTTTCCTAATTGACTTACTTTCGTGAAGGGCCCGGAGGAATAATTCAGGAATGTTGGAGCCTGATGCGGATGAAGATGTGATACAAAACTCGTTGGGCTTTGGGGCTTATGAGAACATGCCGAAGATCGAGGATAGGAAGAAGAAGGAGCAGGAGGAAGCGGCAGCTAGGCAATAATGGACACAGTGTATCTGCAAATCGACTTTCTATTCTATTTTCACTAGATTATGGACCAGCGAATGCCCTCCTCCACTCGGGGCCTTCTCGAGGTGGGGTGGTTATACGCGATCACCACTGATCATGGAGAGGTGAGTCACCGACGCGTCCTCGACGCGACTACAACTATCAGCGTGTTTTCATTGGACGAAGATGTCCTCGCTGTATCATAATGCCAGCGTCTGATGCAGTCTCGGGAATGTCACTTGCGTGGCGTAAAATGACACTGTATTTGTTCTCAGGGGAACGGAGAGGTACGTGGAATTTGGAAATAGATGAAAATACGGGACGAATTTCAAAGTGCGTAAAGTGGAGTGTTTCCATGGCGTTCTTGAACGGAGGTGTTTGTTGGAAGAGTTTTTATTCTCACAGAAGACTTGATTATTTGGCATTGAAGATGTGTGTATGTATGGAGGTTTTATATCTTACTTCTCGTCACACTTGATCAGGAATTATTAGTTGTGTTTCGCAAATATCTGTCGCATTGGAACTCGGCAACGAGGTTAGACGTGATATGTTTGTGATATGTGGTGGGAACTAGCGCGTTTCAGCCCCTACGAAGCCCTACGAGCGGTTATGTTAAACGTATCGAGGTCATCTCAGCTCTGTATCCCCAGATATTTCTGCTTTACCAATGGCCGTACAGATTTGCCATCTATGAATGTGGAAATGAGGTCGACGGATGTCCGCCGCACTAGCGCCGCAGAGGGACCGTGATTGATCAACGGAGATGATGTCACGGCACCGCCATCGCTTGAACGTGAGAGGGCCGGATTTGGGCGCTCGTCTGGACGTCACAGGTGAACTCTCACCCGAATCGGCATCGGTAGAAAAGCTATGGCTCAGGCGACATCGACAGCAAGTCCCAAATGGGAGGCGACTAGAAACACTGGATTTATTTCTCCCACGAGATTGCAACAAATCAAAGCAAATACGCCCACGCACCATTCACATCTCAGCCACTACCTTCACCACCACCACCGCAACAACAGCAACAGATCCCGCCAAGGATGCAGGCTGAAACAAGCTCAAATTATCTCCAGCGACCAGCCGCAAATCCTGCGCAGGGCCATTCACGAACATCTTCCTTTTTCAGTTCATTTCGCAAGCAGTCTACGAACACTAACTTTCAACCCAACGACCTTGGTTTAGTCAGGTCTAATTCACCATCCCAGCAGCAGCAGCCTATATCCACCCCAAATCAGCAACCACAGCCTGCTGGAAAGTCAGATAATACTCTTGCTCTCACCCGTACCATGTCGAACACACCGCCAGAGCAACTCCATCCGGAAATACGCTCTATCATCGGCCTCACAGTAGCTCATAATCACAAAATATATTTCTCAGGGCCTCTGGTACGACGGGTCGAGCGTCTTTCAGATGGTCAGCGACCAGCCAAAGACGAGGGCTGGATGGATGTCTGGGCCCAGCTCGGCGGAACCACGCTCTCTGTATGGGATATGAAGGCCATCCAGGAAGCCAACTCGCAGGGGAAGGAAGTACCACCTTCCTATATCAACATGTCCGACGCAGTATGTTGATCTTCCTTCAACTGCATCTACTTGCTAAGTTATCTCTCAGTTCGTCCAAGTCTTGGGTTCTGTCACCGTTCCAGCAACACCCACAGAACCATCAAGGCGGTACACTAATGTCCTTACACTCAACACTGCCGGAACCAACCTCATATTATTCGCATGTCCATCGACTCAAGCGCTGATCTCCTGGGCCTCTGCTCTTCGTCTCGCCTCATGGGAAAAGTCCAGGCTGGAGGAGATTTACACGGCCCATCTTATCAGAATCACTCTCAAATGTACGTTGCTATCCCCTAAACACCATTCCTCCTCTCATCTTCTCTGTTAGCTCGAGATGTACCTTCGACTCTCGTTCGTGGACGTTTAGAGGGCTGGGTACAGATCCGTGTTGCAGGTCAAACAGATTGGAAGAAGGCCTGGATGGTTCTAAGCTCCGGAACCGATGCCCATCACCNACAATCTGTTCCCTCAGATGCAGCCTCAGCTACATCCGGGCATCCAACGGGGAAGATGAAGCGCATGTCCGCTCTATTCACCTCGCGCGAGCACAGTCCCGTCCGTAACGCTGCACCTTCACCCCCGATAATCTCAATGTACCTTTCCCCCAAACCCAAGGATAGGAAGCGACCCATGTTGACGCTGAGAAATGTAACTCAGGTGTTCGCGGTGTATCCAGAGAGGCCGGATTTGATCAACAAGAGCACACTGATCAAAACGGAGGGACTTCTGGGTGATGAAGATACTGCGGCGGGAATGCGAAATAGGGAAGGCTGGCTATTGATCATGCCAGCTCTAGAGGCAAACCTGGGGCCTGTAGCGGAAATGCTCAAATGGACTGTCGGTGCGTAATCTGAGATTCGGGAGGCATTTTGATTCTCAGACTTCTGACGATATCCCATTAGCCNTTCACGACGCGTTTAACTTGTATGGACGGCCAGAGGGATGGACCTGGGATCCGCGAGATCCTCGGTCTCTCATGTATGGTTACCCCGTAGGAGAGCACAAAGATGTAGGCTCATATTCCCATTGCTGTTGTCTGCACACTCATGTTCATTCTTACACCAGCTACTATTTCTTGATCGCGTGCTTGTGGAGACGATGGATCCCAGGGATGACCGCACATCGGCGATTCGCGCTCGTCTCACGAGCATCCTTGGTGAAAAGATGCGGAAACTCGAGCTTTCTGGTTCTGGCTCTGGTCACAATACGCCAGATCGTGCTCCTAGTCTTCCTCCTATTGGCGGCATGGATAATGGTAACCTTCGTCCTCAGCTGCCTCCTCTCAGCTTCGATGGAATCAATGACCATCCTCCAGATCGCCACCTGCTCACACCTATCACGGAGAGGAGCAGCGTTCAGACTCATGGACGCACGATGTCCACTGATGCACAGAGTATGCTAGGGGGTGGTCCTAATCGGCTGTCCATGTCCGTCCAGAATGCCCCCTCGATGGTACAAGAGGAGAGCACGCGTTCGGGTTCTGGTCCTTCGAYATCTCCACCTCCTCAGCACGGCTCCGTCACCAACATGCCTCTCACGCAGAGTCCTGTGGATGGACCTGGAAGTACTGGCGCATTCAGTCCTCCTTTACCTGAGAAAGACTTGGCWACAGCTCCTCTACAACCCCGTCGCAGCATGGATTCCTATCAATCGCGTCCCAGCGCCTCTACCGGACGACCCAGCTTCTCGTCACCTGGAGAGGGATCTTCATCTAGAAATCAGCTTCCGTCGTCCACTGGCCCTTCTTCTTTCAACGAATCAGACAAGTCTCAGCCACCTTCTTTGGCCAGTCCCAAGTTGCCCGCGAATGTGCCTGTGCGCTCCCCATCTCCCGCATCTGTTCTGACTTCACCTCATTCGATGATGGATCAACAATCCCTTGGTGGACACAGTATACTCACATCCCCATACTCTCCTATAGATGGACCGAGGCACCTTCAGTCAATGCAAAGTCTTGGTGGGATGATCCCTCCCGCTGCGCCCGCCTCAGGGGTGAAGGTAGCACCACCACTTGCTTCTTCTGCCGAGGACTCAGCATTCTCGAACGAAGCCGGCGCGCTTTATTATATGCAACAATTCTCTGAGCCATCTGCACCACTCCCATCTTATCCTCCTCGTCGCATGCCGACGACGATCGACGAGAGGGACTCATCGGACGAATCAGAGGAGGATGTCGAGAGCTCAGCTCGTGTCAATCAATTCCCTTCACCACCTAAGTCACCCAGTGGGAGCAATAGATCTCCCGTCATAAATCAGAATATACAGAGAACTTTCTCGAATGAGTCTTCTTCCTCCTCGACGCCTCAGGATCGTTTGAACGGGCAACAGGGCCTTGGACGTAAACCATCAGGCGCACGTGCACGTGTAGCCGGCAGCCGAGGTAATGGTTTTGCACAGGACGCTCGTTTCAACGCGGGGTCTCCCACCTCTTCTTCTTCTCAGCAACAGCGACAACACATTACGGACGACGATATGGAGCAACCAAGACAGCAGCAAGCCCAACAGCCTCGGACACAGGAGGAAGACGACGACTTGGACGCGTTGGCCGCGTTGTCGTATCTGGCAGTGGATGATCAGCCAGAGCCAGCATCACTCTCACAGCAGCCTGCGTTGACGAAGGTGGAGCCTCTGCATCCGCATCCGAACGCTCCTCCTGCAAATTCTGAAGATGGACAGTTCAAGTCGTCCTTCGCGCCATCTAGTAAGGCAGCAGAACGCAAAGCAAAGTTACAGGCTCAGCAAGCTGCACAACAGGCGGCAGCCTCGCGGCCGGGCAGGGCGAATGGGAAGCGGAAAATGAAACCCGTGGGTGGGAGTAATGCATGGGGAGAGAGCAGTGATGAAGAGGAGGAGGAAGACGATGACGACGAAGATGCGGATTCCGATGAGGAACCTTCGAAGCCCAAATTGTCGTCGGGACCTCCTTCTGCTTCCAATCACTCTTTGCGACCTCCTCAACAACAAAACTCCCAAGGATCGGGAGACAGTCTGGCTGGTGAAGGATCCCAACAGCAGTCGTATTCTCATCTTCGACCTCCACGCACCCTACCGCAGATTCCTGGTGGGAGGATGCAATCCCAAGGTGAGGACAAGATGTTGTTCTAACTTCCATACTTACTAACGTGTTATTCAGCCGATGTCGATGAATTCGGGGCACAAATACCTCGTCGAACGTTCCTCGAAGACGGTACAGAAATACGAACCCAATCGCAATATCAACAACCAGGAACGGGTCGCCAGTCAATGTGGAGTCAAGTCCTCGACCCGAATCATATGCCTAATGCCGAACCACCAGCCGCCAATGGTCGGGACACCTTCGTGCAGATAGAGCCGCCCTCACAGACGATGACCAAGGCGTTTACACCGCAGGGGTTGCTTTCAGCTGGATTAGCAGACAAGCACGATCGTTCAGCCAAACGCCAGGAAGAGCTCGCTCGAGAGAGTGGGGCTTCTCTAATCAAYGTAAACAACAAACCTCCCCCTCCTCAGACCGGTCTTCTTGGTGCTATATCAGCTCACGAACGGGAACGCAAACGTGAGGGTGGTATGGGTGCTGCTTTGACAGAACGGGAGAGAGAGAAACGCATCGCAGAGGAAAGACAAAGAAGGTTCGACGAGCAGCAACGGCAGCAGATGGAACAAATGCAGGCGGGAGGTTCCATG
Source organism: Chondrostereum purpureum (assembly GCA_004354395.1). Taxonomy (NCBI): domain Eukaryota; kingdom Fungi; phylum Basidiomycota; class Agaricomycetes; order Agaricales; family Cyphellaceae; genus Chondrostereum; species Chondrostereum purpureum. Next base: position 4,163 of record LBLO01000246.1, on the reverse strand, counting down.
TACGGTGGGCAGTTCGGGTACAATCCTATGATGAACCCGATGATGATGGGGATGAATCCTATGATGGGAATGAATCCGATGATGACTGGCGCTGGCATGAACCCGATGATGACTGGCGGTCTGAGCCCGATGATGACAGGCCAGGGGATGAACCCAATGATGAGTGGGTTCCCGGGCATGATGCAAGGCTATAATCCCCAGCATATGTTCGCTGCTCAGCAGGCAGCGCAGGCCTACCAGCAAGCGATGATGGCATTTTCTACTGCTGGTTCACAAGCCGGTGGGGATGGCGGTGGTGGCGGCAGTCCTGGAGGCCTCAACCCCATGATGACTGGGGGCGGAATGTCTTTCGATCCCCGCATGTCAATGATGGGTATGCCGATGATGGGTGGCATGCCTGGTGCACCTATGAACGGTGGGCCTCTTGGAATGCAGATGACGGGGATGTCCTCCTTCGACCCACGCTTCCCTCCTAACGGCAATGGGTCTACACCAAATGACGGTCTCAACACCTTCCTTCCACCGCAGCCCATCGGTGGCGGTTCTGGTTCGGCTTCACCTGCTCGCAACGGTTCTCCATCAGCTCGTCCAGCTGAGGTACGAGGATCGTCTCGACCTGCAAGTCCAAAAGCGTGATCTTGTTATGCTTATCCGTGATCTCTTTTCTTTTTTGTCTTTCACTACACAAATGCTACTACACTACACACTCCTTTAGACATTACAATTTTGTTAGGGTATACCCTTTTTACTTACAATATCTCTGTTGGATATACCTGAGCATTCAAAGTAGGACCATAATATGCATTGGGTCGTTCGTAGTTATTGAATCTTTGCTTTGCACTTCCGCGCCGATTTGTGAACAGACTGGCGGACCGAGGTTGTTACGGCTTGCCTTCTTTCGCTGCAGGCAAGGAAAGGAGAAGAACCACCACCTCGAGGCTTGAACGCTTCAAGCTTATCGATGGTAAAATACCATTATTATTCTTTCCCACATCTTCTATCTTGAGGCTTTTGAATCCTTCGACCGTTGTCTTCAAGCTTCAAGTCTCACCACCATGGTCGAAAGACCTCCAGAATCGAAAGCCCAGAAAGTCATGAAACCTCTGCCGAAAATCGATCAGACCCTCCTCAATACGTTTGCTCACCCTATCAGCTATCATACCGTCGACTTTCACGGAAAACGGTTTGGCTCCAAGCTGTTTGTGCCATTTCGCAACGCTCCTGTCGTTGGACTTGCTGTAGGATATGCACCTAGTGGCCCACCAGTCGAGCTGGTCTTGTCCATCGAAAAGGGTGCGCTCGTTATTCAATTCGACGCGAGAAAATTAGAGAAGCGGAGTTTGGATGAGATCGAGCAGAAGAATGCCACTACTCTCCAGTCGATCATTTGTCGCGACGTCGGTGAAATCTTTGCTTTCGATGTTGGGCCACTTGCCATCGTCCTGTACTACTTTCTGAAGATCAAAATGAGGGGTGTCGATATCCAGTCTGCTTTTCAAGACCTTGATAAAAGCGAGCGTAGTCCAATGTTCATAATCAAGGCTTGTCTCGGCGAGGCCGTGCCTATCTAYGCTCGGAACGTCGAGAAGGTCTTCCGCTATGCTACATACGAGGAAAACACCGAACACACTCTTCATCAACATGACCTCATCCAACGAGCATGGCTCTCTTATTTCCTGCCCACCTTCGAGAATGGCGCATCTACCTTTGAAGCAGGAAAGAGGATTGCTCTGGATAAACTCCAGGATTTAGTGCGCAGCGACCTCACATTCATGATGAAGACCATTCTAACCTGTTATCACTAGTATCTTGATTTCATCACGAAGCTTGCAATAATTTCRCTGCGTACCGATTTTCTGAAACCGAACGAAACGAAGCACGAGATCAGTYTGGGGTCTGCCCCACTTCCTTCAAGTGATGTCGGTGACGCGAAAGGCATGATGGCTGCTAAGATGGCTACCTATCGCTCGAAAATCCGCGGCTCCGTGAGTTGACTGTTCTTTGGGATCACCGATTGGATGCTTATTTGTCGGWTSCTCAGGGTGCCAATGCTCGTCTCACTGTTGAACGTAATGGWGCCACATTGACTTTGCCTGCCACTGTTGCGGATGGCAAGGGAAAGCATGGTACATTCCAAACAAACATCGCCACTGTTACCAATGATAACTTCACTGCTACGCATGCCGTATCGATTGGCCGTGATCGTCACACAAATGCAGAAGCATCAAAGGCAAAAATTATCTTGGATTGGCTTGAGAAAGAGCAGGATCTCGAGGATAACAACCCATGGGTTCGGAATATCTGGCTTAACAACTCTGGTAACTTTGTGTGGCCAGCTGAATGGGATCCTCCTTCTTCTTCTTCTTCACCATCAAAACCTCCCACATCTCCTGTGACATCTCATTATCCTCTTAATGCATCACAGCAGAAGGCTGTTGACCAAATGCTCTCTGATTCTGATCTTGCCCGCCTTACCATTATTCAAGGCCCTCCTGGAACAGGCAAGACCTCTGTTATCTCACGTTTTGTGGAGCTAGCTATTAGTAGAAAGTCATGCAATGGGATTTGGCTTGTAGCTCAATCCAATGTCGCAGTAAAGAACATTGCAGAGAAACTTCACTCTATTGGATTCAATAACTGGAGGTTGTTGGTATCAAAAGAGTTTCATTTTGACTGGTAAGTTGATGCTAGTCTGATCCTTTATATCTATTACTGAATGGTGGTAGGCATGAACATTTGTACCAAGATTTGCAGCACAATCTCATCCGTTCAGAGAAGTTCAAATTGATATCCTACAAGGAGCTGCAGAATTGCAGAGTTATTCTCTGCACTCTAAGTATGCTATCCAATAACAATCTCACTAAATTCACCAAGCATATTCCTCTTCATACCCTTGTTGTTGATGAAGCCAGTCAAATTGAGGTTGGAGACTATATTCCATGCTTTACTCAATTCAAGCATTCTCTCAGAAAAGTCTTCTTTATTGGAGATGATAAGCAATGTGGGTATTCTTCTGTGTTCAGATATACAGCTGAGACTTATTACTGTTTAGTACCCCCACATGGTCAGGAGGATATTGGAGAAGATCTTCAGAGTATCTTTGAAATAGAGCATCTGCGGAACAATATTTTGTTTCTTGATACTCAATGTAAGTTTTTGGTTATCTTTGATTATTTATATAACTGATGCCTTTTGAGACCGTATGCCTCCCCAACTTGGGGATTTCATATCCTCTGAAGTCTATCTTGGAGATCTCAAGTCAAACCCCAAACACCCTATCTCAAATGATATTCCATCTATCTTCTTTTTGAATGTTCCTGGAACTGAGAGTCAAGGAAGTGGAACCTCATATCAGGTAAGGCCCCATTATTCTGGCTTGCCTATTTTGTTAACCTTGTATTAGAATTTGAATGAGTGTGAGGTTACCATTCAACTTGCTCAGTATCTTGAAGAGAACAACCTCAGCTATCGATTTATTACCCCATATGAGGCTCAGCGTAACTCAGTTGAAGTTTCTATGAAGCAGTCTGGCCTTGATTGGGCTAACAAATGCTTCAATGTTGATTCATTCCAAGGTAAAATCTATTATTTCTTTCTTCAAATAATGTTAATGAAATTCCTTAGGAAATGAGGAAGATTATATTATTCTTTCTCTTGTCCGCAGCAGGGCCCTTGGATTTCTATCCAATATCCGCAGAACCAATGTCATGCTTACCCGTTGCAAGAGAGGCATGTTTATTATCACCAGTCAATCATTCATTGAAGGAAAGGGGTCCGAGTCTCTTGCTGGCAAGCTGAGCAAATCTGTTGGAGAGGCTGCTTGGATTACTGTTCAGGATCTGGAGAATGGGAAGATCCAACTGAAGAAATGATTTTTTTCTTTTTTGCACAATTTCTTTGATTTTACATAGGATATTGGAAGAGAGATTCCTTCAATCCTTTCCTGGATTACTCTTAGGAATCTCTCTCCCAGGATTCTATGTATTTTTAAAGAACATAAATACATATCTGTTTGTACAATTGCTCCACTTACTATTTTGACTGTGAATTCTGCAATTATTGTTCTTCAAAATTCAAGCAAGAATAAGTGTGAATATATTAATTTTACAAATGACTCTGTAAGCTACTTGATCCTGTAGATGATTTCTGCTCTAAAATAAAGA